>FIZV01068433.1:0-11879 GCA_900050545.1 Trionymus perrisii | reverse complement strand
CAATTATCTAAAAATAATAATTATCAAAAAAATAATTAAATGAATGGAAATTGATGAAAATGATTTTTTTTGAAAAAATTTCAAGAGTTGGCAAAAGTCTCAAGAGTTAAAAAGTTTGAAAAAATATTACAAATTTTTTTTTATAGAAAAACGAATGACATAATTTTTTTTATTTGAAAAAATTATCTAACTTCGCAAAAAATTGCAATTGATTTTGGAATTTTTTTTTAACAAAACAAAAAAGAAAGAAAAGAAATGTGCTGAAGAAGTTAATTTTTTTTTTGTTGAAAAAATCTCACAATTTGAGAAACAAAATTATGGTAAAAATTTTGCAACATAAGAAATTGTGATGGTTGAGTTTTTTTTCAATTGGCCCGACAAGTTTTAAAGAAAAGTATTTAAAAATTTTAAACTTTGATTTTTTACCTGATTTTTTAAATTGAATTTTTTTTTAATCTTTAAAAATCATTTTGGAAAATTTTAGTTTTAAAGATAAAATTTGAAAATAATAACTTCAAACATTTGGAACATCTAATATTGAAAAGCTCGAACTTTACTCTTCCAAAAATATGTCCAATATTTGTAGGTTGTAATAAAAATGTTTTATTTTTTTTTGAAAATTTGAAAATTTTTGTTATATTAACTCAAAGCTTTTAGTCATATTTTTGGAAGAGTAAAGTTCGAGCTTTTCAATGGTGCAAGTCCTACCCGAAGCCCTCAATGCGAAGTTCTGAGAGCGAAGCTGAAGAACGAGCACAGGGGTTGGGCCGCGGAGTGGCCAGGGGACAGAGTCCCCTAGTATACATATAGATATAATTATGTACATATAAATATATATTGTAAAAAAATTGGAAAATGATCTTAAATTGTCAGATTTGTAAATCTTTCAAAAAATGCTCAAAAAAGTTGGGAAAAATTTTTTCTACAAAATTTTTTGAAAATCCAAAAAGTTCTCAAAAAATTAGGTTATTTTGAAAAAATTCAACAGACAAGTTTTAGTAAAATTTTTTAGCGAAGCTGCAAAAATTTCAAAAAAAATTCTCTAAGAAAGAATTTTCAAAACAAAATTTTTTTGAAAATAATTTGCAAAAACTATTTTTTAAAATCCATTTTACCATTTTCTAAAATGTTAATTTTTTTCCAGTTCAAAATTTTATCAAAATTTCTCACTTTTTCAATTTTAAATAATTTTTCACTAATCTTCGATGTTTTTTGATTTTTGTTTTGTTAGGTGATTAATATTTCAATTACGATTACGATCAACATATCGATTTATTTAATTAATCAATTTTTCGACTTTCGTCACAATCATTTTTTAAAAAGGATTTTTTTATATTATATTAAAATTTCTTGGTACATTTTTTGTTACATTTTCATACTTTGGCTCAGGCCCACAAAATTTCAAAACGTGACGAAATCTGTAACGAAAAAACTTTTTAAAAATTTTAAGATTTTTTTCACTCTAAGAATTTCACATCAAGACCTATTTTTTTTGCAAAATGAATTTAGTCTTTTCACTTGGAAGGATTTTTAAGCCATTCAAAAATAGGATTTTTGGAAAAATTCTTTACAGGGTGTTCATTTATATCGGGTACCCCTTAACACATTTTTGTACGGAGAATTTAGATTGGCAACATTGGATACATAGGTCACTTAAGTATCCAATGTTGCCAATCTAAATTCTACGTACAAAAATGTGTTAAGGGGTACCCGATATAAATGAACACCCTGTATGTAAAAAAGTAGGTACCTATAAATCGACTGCTTAGATGCAGGACCTCGTAACCCACTATTTTTGAAACAGTGAGCTTTTTGCATTTTCTGGCACTTCAAGTAGATAAGTAAACAGAAATTGCAAAATTCTCACTTTTTCAAAAATGGTGGCTTACGAGATCCTGCATCGATAAGCAGTCGAAATGCAAATTGTTAAAAATTTATCAGTTTTGATGAGCTCGACACTTTTTTTTGAAGATTCAATTTTTGTGCCAGAGTGTTGTCGATACAACTTCCCTCTTTCCCCTTTAAAGAACTCAAATTTATGTCCATTAATGCCAACTCAGCCATAATATGCACTTTAAATTTCAGCGAAAAAAAAAGTCGATTTCTCTCACACACTAACCAGGGACATCCTTCTTTAAACTTGAATTCCTACACAGGAAACCTACATTCATTTCGAATTCTCAGCGTTTATCTTCTTTCATAACCTAATTACGCATCAAAAATAGTAAGTAACTCCATCTCTCTAGCTTTACCCCATGTTTACATCTTATATAAAGCTCCTATCGATGGGGAACCTCCCCCCCACCCCAAAAAAAATACTTCAACTTGGATATCACGTGTTCGTCGTTTCTTTCCAGCGGCTAATGAAATTTCACGATAATTTTCCATCGACCCGGTGCACCGGGCAAAAAAATGCGCCCACTTATATTTGGAGAACGAAAAACGCGAAACGTAGCCATTAGTCTGAATAACGAACAGCCGAGCTCATTACATTAATTTGAAAGTCGTGATTCAGCGCTTTTCGAGTATAAGAGGGTCAAGTCCTCGACTCCCCAACTCCGGCTGCTATTTGCCACTGCGCCACACCAAGCCAGATTCCGCGTTCTTTTCAGTTTAGCCGCTGCGCGTTGCTCTTTGTCTTCTTAGATCGTTTGATTCGTATAATTGCTCCTTTAATTTTTCCATTGCAAGAGTGTAGGTATAAGAAAACAAGACGAGAGGATGGTTCTGATTCTGAATATTTTTTTTTCTGTCTCTCTCCGGTGTTCCATCAATCGTGCGATTCCCTTCATATTCGTGTATCAGATGTATTTCTTCATAATACTGGCAAAACTGAAACTCGAGTCTCTTTTGCGTCGGCGAAGTGCATCATTTTCGCAATATAATCCGAGCTTATAGAAAACTGCACCAGAGCACCAGTCGCGATGTTTATATCCGCGACACAAAACAAAATATAATATCAAGAGGATTTGCATATATTACACGTGTATTTGTGTGTGGTGTGCGACTGTGCGTCTGCTCGCTGAGGGTTCTCTTATACCGCAGATTTACCCCGCTTGGCTGATGCTGGTTCAAGAGATACGCAAAATGAAACGTATAAGTAACACTTCAGTCCCTTGCATCGATTCATCTTTCCCTATGCGCTCCATACACCATTTTTATAGCTTATTTCGAGAAATGTGGCACGTTTCTTACTGAAATTGAAAGTACCTGTGTGGTTAGAGGTAAAAAAAGAGAGAGAAAAACTTTCTTTGGCGATAGAAAAAGAAAACTCAATTTAAATACCTATCGCACTGAGCGAACGTTGTCGCCTGAACGAAGCTTCAACAATGCTAATCTCCATAATCTAGAATTTCCCTAAATTTAATTTCTATTGAAAAGTAGTATCTTCGCTTCGTATCGTCTCAGAGCAGCTGTTCTCAAAAATGCGAGATCACATAATTGAAAAAAATTGAATATTTTCCACCATTTCCTGTGCAAAGAAATACCTAGTGACTTTTTTTCGCACCTATATTGTCATATTTTTTAGAAATTCAATTTTTTCACACTTTCTTCGTTGTCGTTTTTTGCACTTTTGGATTTTTCGTTTAGATTTTTGGTTAGAAAAAGAACAGTAAGTAGATGCTATTTCAAGTTAAAACTTCGATGAAGGCCTGAAGGGTAAAATAATAACTCTTAAACCACTCTATGAAAAAAGCCCAGAAAAACAATCAATGTTTTGATTGAAAAAAAAAAAAAAAATCGTTCACAAAAATTACCAGTTTAGGTGTTTAAAAAAAAGAATCAAAAAACGTATCTGAAATTTTTCTTAAATATTAAAAGGAGTTTTTTTAAAGATGAAAAAAATCATCCTAAAATCACCCTTAAGGGGAAAAATTATTCAAGTAAAAAAAAAAGTTGATACAAATAGTTACTTACTCAGAAAAAAACCTTCCAGAAAAAAAAAAAGAAAAAAAACATTCAAAATATTTTACAAAATTTAAGAAAAAAATCATTTGAAAAAACACTGAAAAATTATTTTTTTGAAAATAAAAAAATTATTTAAACATTATTTTAGTTCAAAAAAAGCTATCCACCAAAAATACTTTCAAAAAGTTGTCAAAGTCTCTTAGAAATTTGATCACAACGTGGTTATGTAAATTTTTTAAAAAGTTATCCTAAAAAAAAATTGAAGAAAACCTAAATATTTCCATTCCACAAAATAATAGAGTCATCAGAAAAAAATAATTTTTTCGCTGAAATGAGTAATTACCTACGTGTGATTTGTTGATTGATTTAGTCATTATTGTCATTAAAATCAGAGTAAAATCATTTTCAAGCTCTAGATCTGCGACACTTTCATTGGAAAACTTTTTAAAATTCAGAGTCTTGATTTATTGATTGCCTTAGTCATTATTGTCATTAAAATCAGAGTAAAAACATTTCCAAGCATTGGATCTGCAACATCTCCATTGGAAAATTTTTCAATGTTAGAGTTGAAGTCATGCCTTAAGCCATATCTTCATATTACTAGGAAAAATCCAACTAGGAAACCTCCATACTTTGTCCTGAAAAATCCGTACAAGTTTACCATCACTGTAACATACAAAGACATAAGGCGAGAAAAAAAGCACATCCAAAAATAATATATATTTCCATTAAGATGGTGATATAGTAGGTTTTCCACGTTACAAAGAAAAAGCCTACCAACGATAAATCCAATTTAGAACGTGAGATATCGAAAACAGGTGAACGATTATTAGGAAATATTACCTGCCTTTTTGTATTTGACTGGCGAATGAAAGAAAAAGAAAGCCTGTGCTTTGGATGGGATGAGGAGAAGGAGGCCATTACACGGGCAGAATAGATTGACGCGGCGCAATGCTCCTCGTAGGCGGATGAAATCATTTTAAATCCTTCGTAATGTAACATTTTGTGAAACGCGGACGAAGAAATAGAATTTAGTTAGTATTGGAATTCCGTGTAAAACGCTAGGTAATAATAAAATTTATAACTTAAACGAACGGCATTCTTATAATCCTTGGTGATTTAGTACGCTCGGCTCTGCTCGGCTCGTCTATTCTATATACCTAACAGTATAACCTGCACACGCCAAATGAACGAGCCGTATACAACACCCAATGAAACAAACTCCCGACACGAAAATGTACCCAGCCTCTCCGCCGCTCTTCACCAGGCTCAAATCTCTGCCGCGAGACCGTTTTCCTCAAAATCAAATAAATTTCACGTCGAACGCTTATATACCTACTTCTCCTTCACCTCATGTCCCCAATTGCTTTTACTTCACCCAAGCATTTCAAACAAGAGTAATGAAAATGCCATTAAAATTAGAAATATCTTTTATCCCTCTATTTTTAAACCAATAGAATACGTTTACGAGCCAAGAAATTTTCACAAATTCCACCTCACCTCTTTATTGCCCCCTGCCATTGTATCGCTTCACTTTGCTAAACGATTTATAAAAACTAACCACACGTCGACCTGATGCTATTCAGTTCAAACTATACAAGAACTTGTTGCTCGAGACGCTTATACATACAAACTTTTTTTTCTCCTGTGTAGATACTAGATAGGTACCTTTTGATAAATACTATTAACTTCGTTTCGATGAAAATTACCTCTCTTTTTTTTGGTCTCGCGCTTTCTATCGTATCGAGTAAATTTTTAGGTCAGACTTGGGAAAACCTTCGTGATTAATGAGACCAACGAGACTTTATCGAAAAAGTAACGTTCAATCAAATCGTCTCAAATAATATCGATGGGTTTTTCCTTCAACTAGATAGAGAACCAAAGTATGAAATTTAGGCATATCAAAGCAAAAAAAAGTTCATACCAGCTTCGACTGGAAATTTGTTATTCAACTTGAACTCAATTTTAATCAAAAGTGATGTGTATGGGATTTTCTGGTGATATAATCAATTATGGGGGAGGGGTCTATTTTATTAATCATATTTTTGTTACCTTGCGAAATATTCAAAGTGAAAGTGACATGGCTTAAAAGATATTCAAATTTCTTAAATTTCCAGAACAAGGGATTTATTGTTTTCAAGACAGTGATGTAATACTCCCACCTTCGCAGCTTAATACTTAATAGGTATGTTGAGAAAAATTCATAAGAATACACTTTTATCGTCTAACGTCTATGTACATCCAGATACCTCATTTCAGCTGTAATAGTGTTCGATACTAGCGAACCTATTTTCTGTTCGATTCTGCATTGCGCAATACTATGTCTATCGTGGTTGCTGAGAAGCGCAAGGTTGCAAATGCCAAACCAAAATGAAAAAAATTGAATTTTAAATGAGTATATAAGTCAGCTCCTGCAGACCGAAGGACAGGCAAACATATGTACATCGACTCACCATGTGTTGCATATTTACTGGTTTGAAGGATTTACTCCTGTGCTGGTACACTACGTATATAAAATCTGTGTAAGTAAGGTATGTTCGGGTAAATACGCCATGCTAAGGGAGAATTACTCTCCCCCCTCCCTAGTGGATTCACTGAAAAAGTAAAAGGCTCATTGGAAAGGTCCAAATAGGAAATTCCGGGTTAAAGACACTTTCTCCATTTCTCTGTCAAAAATTTCATTTTGAGTTACAACAATAAGTACCTATTTATTTTCAAATTTTCCTTAGAGTCTTATTGAGAATTCAAGAGACGCAGACACTGCTTTGAGTTGATGCATCTATTTCAAATTAATCTAGTTTGAGTAATCCAAGTTCCCCTATAGTATTCTTACAATATTTCTCTTTATTTTTACCAAGGCATGTAATCAATTCTGGGGCATCAGATGTTACGAAATCCATTCGATTATTGAAATTTTACACACTCGAAATCGATATTTGAAAGCAGAACATCTTATAACTCAAAACTTTTCTCCCCCTTTTCAAAATGGAAAACACTCGATTAAAGATTCTTTTTGCTTCATTTTCCTAATCTTTTAATTCTTATAGTATATAGAATTTCTACTGGGGCGTAATTTCCCTTTCTTATGTACCTATATTTTCTTAGTAGGTACCTCTAAATTTTCATAATCTGCACACTACACTAATCGAGGGCAGGTCGCAGATGCACAGCATATTCAAAATATTTCTCTTACCTATGTACCATCACAACGACTACATCAAGTTTGCAAAATCTATTACGCCTATGAAATTTAATCGTTGCAAATGGTGGCAATACACTTTTCAAGAATTCCTGCCACACGAATCCTTTTACTTGAGAAGTCGAACCCTAGGCTGGATAATATGAGAATCAAAATATAGGGCTTCACACGACGACGAAATTAACGCCATAAAAATCCGCCAAGTATTAAAGATTTTCTCCGCTTTTACATCGCAAGAACGACGGGACAAGGCGACGGGCGACGCAACCTACGGCGACGTATATTTCACACTATACTATAAGGTCGTAATTAACAAAATGTAAATATAGTGCGCGAGAAAATGTTGAAAATTTGCAAAACTCGCATATAAACATAGCTACTCTTTATATAAAGTTTCCATTTAAATGCCAAACAACTTTTTAATTAAGTAAATAACTTCGGGATTGCAATGCTCTCTCTTTCTCTTTCTCTATGGTGCTGTATAGTTAGTTACTCGCTCTCTACAACTCTGTTCTACCAAAATCTGGTTCTCGTACCTTCATATACGTGTACTACACTCTTGTATTAATCGTTTTCATATGAAATAACGTAAAATCACAGATAAAATACCGCGTTTAACGAAATTACCATTGTAATTCCAAAAATGCGAATTCATTCCAACCTTATCCACACCATCGTGTAGGCTACCCCTGCATCAACCCTAAACATATACGATTGCACCGCGTAAAAAAAAGTTCCATTCGAGAAAATTAAGTTTTACGTTTCAAAAAATGCACGTTAGAATTCACCAAGAATGACAACTACGTTAGAACGTATGTACGAGTATGTTGAAACCGAGAACTGACAATATCCGAGTATATGCTGCTGCAGAGGGTCGTCCAAATGTTATGTAGATGTAGTTTTGTACTGCGAGCAGCAGAAGGACTTTGGAATGTAAAGTTTAACCATTTCGAGTGGAATGCAACGAATGCCTCTATCTTTCATATCACGTATATTCCGAAAGCTCTTTTTCTTTCACCAGCTACACTTTGTACATAATACGAGTATAGCAGACTCGACCAAAAACCATATCCGCGCAAGAATTTTGCTCGTATATGTCGACGATGTATCAAAAACCGAGCGAAATATGTAAAAACTCTTTAAAAATCGATTTAGGTAAACACTCGCTGCCTATGAAATGGCTTTCCCGTTTGAGTAGCAAAATGTTATGCATGCGTGTTCAACGTAGCGTAGTTCTAGCTACATTTCCATTTCGTAATTTTTCGGATTGAATTAGTTTTTTTGTGAATTCGCTCCTTCCATTCATTTTTTTTGAATAAAAATCTCATCCCATAGTTACCTACTTGCCCTCAAAATAATCAATTTTGGGAATTTTAATAAATGTTCCAAATGCTCGGGGTTTACTAATTTAAAATAAAAATATAATTGAAGAGAAAAAATTCATCAAATTTAAAAAATGGATCTAATTTTGAAAACTGATTCAATTCCAAAAATTACAAAAGGCTCGGGTGTGGTAAGGGGAGGGGAGGTATTAGACCTTTGGTCAATTTTTTTTCTAGTGTTTCCGATTTGTAATAGTAAAAGATGATTTTAGAGCGTATACGCGATTTTTTACCTCCCCTCATTGGATTGGGGGCTTGAAATACGTGATTTTAACGTTAAAAATTCCATCTCAGCGAGTTTTTAACAAATTTTTACCAAACTTGGCGTGAAGATAGAGGTACTTGAGTGCAGTGTTTTGAAATTTTTTCAGATTTTTCAGACCACTAAAACGACCTTGAATTTGACCTTGAATACTTCAAATAGCGCTGGAAGATGCAATTTCAAAGCACTCACATCAGAATTTTTTTTAACATTTTCTAGACCCTTTCACAATACCCAGATTTTTTTCGAATTTTTTCGGTTGGTGGCGCCGACGACAGCGCATAATAACTGATTTTTCGAAAGTTTTCCCTCTTTAAAAAAAAAAATCATTTTTTTCAGAATTCTACGTATTTTGACCGCTTCTGCACTAAAAGGTCAGCCATGATGAGAATAAATTTTGGCAAAAATTTTGGACCCTCAGCGCAAGTGTTTGGAGGGGAGAGGCTAAAATGTGTTATTTTCATCAATTTTTCAGGGGGTTAATGGATAAAGGTATCCTAAAAATTTCAAAAAAATAAAAATTTTGGACATTAATTTATCGCAGTTATGCCTTTTTTTAATTTTAAGCCTCCATTTTGTAATGAAGGGTCAAAGGTGCCATGGATTTTTTTCGAAATACTTATTATTTATCCGTAAATATACTATAAAAATTTCAAAAATTTTGGAGAGGTGGAACGTGTCAGCGTTCAGTGCAACCAGTTGGCTAGATATTACACTCTGAACGTCCCATAAAAATTTTAATTCATTCAACAGAATTGGAGAAAATTGTTTTAAAAAAATGGTTCATTTCAACTCTTACGTAGAGATTTTCGAAGCTGTGCGATCCCTTTGCGAAAAAATCCATCAAAAAGACCCGAACTTGAAACAAGAAAAAAAAAGTCAATACTTGTGCGGGTATTTACGTTATTCCCAGGTGAAAACATGTTACTCAATTTTCATCAGCGCGATATTCGAAGCTCTCCCCGCACACATGTGAAACCATAAAATCGTCGCAAGCAAAGTGGGCTAGTAAATCATTAAAAAAAAATAATTCACGACGTTATCTTGTCTTTCATATAAGAAGCACCAAAAAACATATCAAATTTCCGACGCGCCGTTTAAATATCCAACGAAAATCTAGGTACGAGTAAATCATTTGACAAAGCTCTGATACTCGCAAGCTATGCATCAGCAAACTCCATAATGTAATATAATTACCCAGCATGATTCTAAAAGCAGATTTTCGTCAGTTTTTCGTTACGTTCTCGTACTTATTTCCACAGGCAAATATTTTTCTGGAACTTGAATTCTTGATTCAAAAAAGAAGCTTTTTGAGATGGTATCGAGTTAAATAGAGACGAGTCGGAGGCGTGTCGATTTTGATATTACTCGTATACCAGTTCATCAGCTCACCTAAGAACTCGACGATATGCTAAAACAATTTTACTTTTACAAGAGTACTACATGGAGAACGCATTGTCGATGATAAATGTTCGGAATGCGCTGAAAGCGTATTAGGTACCTACATATTCATGTCATGAATTTTAATATAGATTCGATGTTTTTTCAATAACATTTTTGATGTAGGTACTTGTAAGGTACCAGCATAAGCGTATTATAAGCGCACTTTCTTTTCATTTCCATTTTGTTTTTTCTTGTTATCGTCTTTGCCATCTATGTTCGAGTGTAATATTGGTAACTTATCTATCGTTTCAACGTAAAGTTATGAGAAAAATGCTCCTTACCAGACCAAAGTCAATGGGAAAGAAAACATATACACGAGTAAGGCAGGAGAAAAAAGATGTAATTTCATATACACAGGGATATCATAAATAGGTAATTTATGTTATTATTTTGGTACATGAAGCAACTAGCAAGTTACGTAAAACATGTCGTGCGACGTATTGTTGGGTTAGAAGAAAAAGGATTTACATCTCGTCTCTAATTGGTATTAATTTTAATTTTGTGACTGGAAAGATTACTGTAATAATATATGTTTGTCTGGGATACGTACACGAGTCACATTACTAAATCGTCGCAAGAAAAAAAGGGGTAAATGTTTTTCAAACAACACTTTTAAAAATGTTCTTCAGCTGTGGCATATGTATACGTACATATTGTACTATATCGAGCAAGAAACACAGTATATCGTGGTCGTGCACGAGTTTACGTACCTACCATATACTACAGTGCAACATTGTTCATCTATGTAGGGAAAATCCGAGGTAAGGAGAGCACAAAATGGTTAATTGAATACATCGCAAGATGTAATGGCAACCATCGGTATTGTTTTGAATAATTCACAATGTACTCGCGGTTAGATACTTTACAGCACAACACACAGACGACAGCGTACATAAGTAAACTAGGTACAAGTTAAACGTGACAATTTAGCTAATACGACGAAGCACGACGATGTACGAGCCAGACAGGACATATAACGTGTTGTAGTGTTGTGCACACGTGTACTTCATACAAACTAAGCACAGGTGATTTTGAAAAAAAGACAGGAAGACGTTTAAAAGGTGATTTTTTTGATTGATTGGTATTGGAGAAAATTATCGATTACCTTTCCTGCATTTTAATTGAACGTAATTCGAGGAAATTTCAATTTCCTTCCTCGTGTCCGATGTCCTCGTACATACAAACGAGTCATTCGAGCCTGTATTTTAAATTTGAATACTGAAAAGAGAAAATAGATTAGGATAAATTTTTTAATATTCCTAAAAGTTTATGCATAACTAAAAATTTGATGATTTTAAAAAATTTAACAATTTTCAAAAAACCCGCAATTTTTGAAGAAAAAAAAAATTTCGAATTCCTTTTTATAAAATTCAACAATTTTTAAAAATTTCATAATTTTTGAAAATTGAATAGGTAACTTTTAAAAAGTTGATAATAATTTTGGAAAATTTTACAATTTTGGAAACTTATTGGATGATTAAAAATTTACAATTTTTTAAAATTCAGAAATTTTGGAAATTTTTTGTAATTTTTAAATATTCAATAATTTTTAGAAATTTGGCAATTTTTGAAAAATTGATAACACAGTCCAACACGGTTTATGCTCCTTCAAATTCAATTAGTGATCTTGATAGTATTTTTCGCGCTGATCACGGGAAAAATAGTGAAAAAATTCCATCACGTA
>FIZV01068430.1:0-28788 GCA_900050545.1 Trionymus perrisii | reverse complement strand
ATAAATAATAATACGGTTTATGCATGACTAAAAATTTGACAATTTTTGAAAATTCATAATTTTAAAAAATTATTAGATCATTAAAAATTTACAATAATTTTTAAAAATTTGGCAATTTTGGAAATATTTTTCAATTTTTAAAAATTAGATAATTTTTAAAAATTTTACATATTCCTCAAAATCTTACATTTTTAGAAATGTGACAATTTTTGAAAAGGTGAGGACTTTTGACAATTCTGCAATTTTTGAAAAATTTCATAATTTTTATGAAACAGAGAATTTTATAAAATTTAACGATTTTGGGAAATTTTACTTTTTTTTGAAAATTTACAATTTTGTGAGATTATATTGGACCATAATTTTGGAAAATTTTTCAATTTTTTAAATTTCAATAATTTTTGAAAATTTGCCAGTTTTAGAAATGTAATAATTTTTAAAATGTGATGATTTTTAGAAAATTCTGCAATTTTTGAAAAATCTATAATTTTTTTTTGAATAAAAGAATTTTATAAAATTCAACGAATTTGGGAAACTTGACATTTTGTTAATGTATTTACAATTTTATCAGAATTTTGCAAAAATCATCAATTTTTGAAAAATTGACAATTCCTCAAAATCCTGTAATTTTTAGAAATGAGACAATTTTTGAAAAGGTGATGACCTTTGAAGATTCTTCAATTTTTGAGAAATCCATAATTTTTATGGATAAGAGAATTTTATAAAATTCAACGATTTTTAAAAATTTGACATTTTTGAAAATTTTTGGATCATTAAAAATTATTGACTTTGAAAAATTTAGTCATTTTTTAAGAGTTGAATAATTTTTGAAAATTTACAATTTCGAAAAAATACTTATTAAATCAAAATTTTGGAAAATTTTTCAATTTATATTTTTGAAACGGTAGTGAATTTTAAAAATTCTGCAATTTTTGAAAAATCAATTGAAGAATTTTATAAAATTCGACGATTTTGGAAAATTTGACATTTTTTTTAAATTTACAATTTCAAAAAAATTGTTGGATCCCAATTTTATAGGTACCTTTTTCGAAATTTGACAATTTTTGAAAAAGTGATGAGTTTTGAAAATTTACAATTTCGGAAAATTATTGGATCATTAAAATTTGTCAATTTTCAAAAAAAAATCATTTTTGGAAAATTTTTTCTTTTTGGAAAATTTTTTTAGTTTTCAAAATTTTAAGAATGTGGCAATTTTTAAAAATGTAGTGACTTGAAAACTCTGCAATTTTTGAAAAATCAATAATTTTTGCGTATCATTGAATTTATAAAATTCAATAATTTTGGAAAATTTGACATTTTTTGAAAATTTACAATTTTTAAAAATTATTGCGTCATTAAAAATTGACAATCTTTAAAAATTTGGAAATTTTGGAAAAATTATCAATTTTTAAAAATTTAATGATTTTTAGAAATGTGACAATTTTTGAAAAGACCGTGATATTTTTTGAAAATTCTGCAATTTTTGAGAATTAGAGAATTGGAGAATTTCAGACAATTTAATAATCTTTGAAAATGTGAAAAAAAAATCTTTTTAATTTTAAAGAAATTTCAACACTCGAATTTTCAAAAAATACATGTGTATAGTTCTTCAAAACATGTAATTTTCGTTTTATTCCATAAAACACCCTAAGCCCCCCCCCCCTTGGGAAGGTCTCAATGCAATGTATCAATGTTCTGACTTTCCAACATTTTCTCTTTCAGATTCGCCACTGAGGCAAGTACTTCAAAGTGGAAAAGTTTTTATAGCCGAAAATTTGGCGCAATTAGAAAGTAATTGAAGATGATAAAAGCACGGATATGAGGCATTTGATGACATTTAAATTATACTTAGCTTCGAGAAGGAGACAAAAGTTTAAATCTTTTGCAACTACACGCCATCAGCTCGCGAACGACGAAATGCTAATAGAAAGCAGAACTTCGTCACAAAGAGCGAAAACGTACCGGTAGTACGCCACGTATACTCGTACGCCAAAAGTCTGACCTTTAGTGTAAAACTTTAATTAGTTTTCCTTCATTTTTGTTTTGTGAAGTTGTCCACTTCAGATGAGCGTCGTCGTGTACTGCGCTCAACGTGCTCCCTAAATGTTTTAAACATTTCGCAGATAAAACGAACGCCAACCTTTTGTGTGTCAAAACTTTTCTGACAATTTTGAAAAACTTTTACTTCAACACGTTTTGTGAATAGCGAATTACAAGACTGGGCAAGATCTCCTTTTTTTAACTCATCGTCCTTCCTCTTCATGCCAAACTCCAAGCGCGTAATCCGAAGCACCGAAATTAAGGTATCCTTCTTTAAATCCCACTCGATGAGAAAAGTTCACCTTATTAGGGTAAACTAATCCTAGGTGAGAATTTTTATTCGTACCAAAACGTAGGTATCGGCCACGTGGTTAAATAAAAACAAAAGTTACGCCATCGGTATTCTGCAAAAGCTGTTGACCTTAATCATTTGGTACTTTTTTCCCTTTTAATTAAATTCATAAATTAATGAATCTATTTTTATAAATTCGCCCGAACGTGTGCTTTATTTCTTTCCTTTCTTCACCTAACTTTGCCGATACATTTACTCGGAGCTTCGTTCTTTAAAAACCTTTGTTGAAATTATTTTATTTTATTTTTTTGAAATTCGTACTATTTTAATTTTATTTGAAAAACCTGTTTTTGTGATTTTTTTTTTTTAACTTACGCTGAATTTTTTTGGAAATTTTAATCAAAGGCTATAGCAGGGTAAGGGGGTGTTTTGGCCTACGACGTCTTTTTCACTTTTTTCTCAAAAAATCTTCTTACTATACTTAGTACGTAAAATATAATTTTAGAAGGTATCGTGACATTTCCATCCCCCCTGAGTGGGGTGGTCCTCGAAAAACGCTGTTTTCACCGTTTACGCGTTATCTCATGCATTTTTCAGTCGATTAAAGTGAAATTTGGTGGATAGTAGAGGGTTATGACTACAAATAAACACACTTTTTTCAGAATTTTTTGACCTTGACAATGACCCTTAAACGTGTTTTGAAAACTTTGAAGGCAAATTTTAAAAAAAAAATGAACGCATTTCTGGAAAAAATTTCTATATGTTTCTAGATGTATTCTGAATCCACATGAATTTTTTCAGATTTTTCGGAGTGGTGGAAATTGCATAAAATATCAAAAACCCGTGTTTTTTCAACATTTTACGGGCTTATTCAGTGCTAAATTATATGTTGGCGCCATGCTTGCACTTTTAAGATCAAATTAGAGAATTTAGAAAATTTCTCAATTTTTAAAAATTTGGTAATTTTTGAAAATATGCCAGTTCCTCAAAAATTGACATTTTTTAGAAATGTGAAAATTTTTGCAAATGTGATGATTTTAAAAAATTCTGCAATTTTTGAAAAATCGTTGAGAATTTTATAAAATTCAACGATTTTGGAAAATTTGACATTTTTTGAAAATTTATGCAAAATTATTGGATCATTAAAAGTTCAATAATTTTTGAAAACTGGTCATGTTTTGAGAAACTGACAATTTAAAAAAAAAAAACAATAATTTTTGTGAATTAGACATTGAAGAATTTTAGGCAATTCAGTAATTTTTGAAAATGTGGGAAAAAATTTCCGCTTCGAATTTTAAAGAAATTCTAAAACTCAAATTAAAAAAAAATAGCACATCCCTCAAAAAATGTAATTTTCGATTAAAACAGCCCCCACCCTTTTGAAAAAGTGTCAGTGTAATTTATCAAATTTCTTACTTCACTTTATATTTTTTTCGCCACTGCCGAAAATGAAGGAAATATTATTTCAACCTGCGACAAATCTATCACATCACCGAAACCCTTCAACCTCTTCGCCTGTACTCTTCTCAATGCATTCGAGAAACTTTCTCATCAACTTTTTCCCATTTTTAGCAACACTATTGAATAACCCAAGTCCATACAACTTGAAATAAGAACAATAATCGCAATCCAAGTGCAATAGAGAACCGATTCGCCTACACAAGAACAGAACACCTAAACTAAACCAGACTGGATTGCAACTGTTGCTGTTGTAAAACTGATGAAGAAACAAACGATACCATACGATAGGTATACAGATTATAAAGACCTACCATTACGCAAATGGATTTAGGCTACAACATGATATAAAGTGCACACGTACGTATCTCTGCATACGAGTAGGTACTCTTTGTATACGTAGACGTACGTAAACGTATATTCGCAGATGGTTTTAATAAAATATATATATATATGTAGTATGCGTATGTGTGCAATTGCCATTTGATAAATTAGTCGTCGGTCGTAGACCGCGATGGGCTTTAGGCTCGTTGCTCGTATCGTAGTCATAGTGTGCTGTAGCTGTGTTTGCAATCACTTACGCGAGCGTGAGCAAAATGTTGTCACGAGCTGGTCTATGAATCAGTGCAAAGTAGACGGATAGGATAATAACGTAACCGATATGTACGATATGGCTTGGACCTTTCGTTGTGTGTATTACAGCACAAGTTTAAAAAATTATAATCGGCCCGTTGCCCGTTGCTCGGGCTGAGGGTGTGACTATGTGCCAATCTTGACAAGATAATAGCGTTTTTTTATAAACGCCCGGGTATTATATTACTTAACGATTCGGATAGCTCGTAAGTGTTTTTAAAATAATGTGCAATCTCCGTGCACAGTCTATCGGAGATGAGTTGAAAATTAAACGTACATTTTGGATAGTTCAGAATTGATATTTAGACCATTTTGTAACCTACTCTAATCACGAGGATCGTAATTTAAAAAAAATACTTCACCGGCTAGACTTGGTTTTTTTCTTCAAATAAAAAAATTCTCGGCTATTCGCAAATATAATCTGGGTGGTCTTATATCATCGCAATTAAATATCCAGTCAGTGCCCTTTTTCTGACAAAAAAAATCGACATTTCGTATTTTTTCGAACGCTCAACGCTGGGTAAAAAAAAACCTCAACGTATAAATTGATTTCACGACGACGTCGAATGCTACAAAATCGAACTGGAAACGACCAAGTCGTTGACCAATAATTAGTGTTACGTCACGACATTTTTATTCTTTCTTCAATAGTATACGCCGGATGAACAAAGTCGAGTGTTTATGAAGCAGAGGCAGGTTCAACAACCGCTAAGATAATTGCGTGCCCGGTGCATCATCGGCTTGGATAAATGCATTTTAACAACGCTTTTGTTATTCCTGGAAGTGTGACGACCAATTTCCTCCTATCTCGTAGACCAGGTTTGCGAATCGTCCGCGCGTCGGCGTACATCGGTTTCTTTTATTAAATTTTTACCTATGTATGTATACTGTATAGTGATGAAAACGACCACATTGTTTTGTATTTTCTTCTTTTTTCCATGTACCAACCAAGTAATCGTCCCTCGTCTCGTTATATAAACCGGTATTTTATAATATACCTACTCATCGTTTTTATCAATTTTAAATCTAGTAGAAATTGTATCCGTAGGTCTGGATACAGTAGGTAGTAAGTGCTAAGTATCAAGTACCGGGACGAATGATCGTCGACTTGACCGAAAAATTATAATCCGTTTGTTATTTGGCTAGAAAATGTTTTCCAACTTGGTCAAACTCGTCTCACTTACTCATATTCCGGAAATAACGTTATTCTATGAAGAAATTTGGAGAAAAAGACAGCTGTAGTCGTTAATAAACAAACTCATTTACGATTGTCTGATTGTAAATGGTGGTGAATCCGCACGTATTTTAATAAAATCCAACTATATTAAGTAGTTAATTAGTTTACGGAAGTATACTCGCATATATTTATACCTAACGATTTGAAAAGAATTTCTAAAGTAAACACAACTTATGGAATAATGTTTTTATTTTTAAATTCTTTTCATCAAGTTCAATTCTGACGAAGAGAAAATTAAACGAAATGAAACATATTCGTAATGAGATTTGACGATGAAAATGGAAATTTGCGGAGTTCAGTAAAAAAAATGAAAAATACACAGATTAGGTAGGTACATTTTTCAAAAAAAAAAAATTTGTAAAAAAAAAATCACCACTTGAAAATTTTTTAAAATAAATGTCCACAATTAAAAAAAAAATCAGAGATGGTTTTAATATTTTGCCGCTTGATGCCCAAAAATGCTGTTGCCCAAAGTTTGTTGTCAACTATGGCCCCTCTTTATCACGACCCTCTCCTCCAAATCTTCACCACATAAGTATGAAATAAAAAAAGATAATTTTCAGAATTAAATTAGTGGCGGGTCTGAAAGGAAAAAATGAAAAGTCAGAAAGTTGATAGGTATATAATGTCACTTTTTTAAAGGCGGAGAAGACCATGACAAGACTGTTTTATATGGAATAAATATAAAATTCAATTTTTTGAGGAACTGCACTGTGTTTTTAGAAATCTTGAGTGTTTAGAATTTCTTTAAAATTCAGAATTTTTTTTTCACATTTTCGAAAATTATTGTAAGCCTGGATTGCAAAATTTTCAAAAATTATCAAATTTCCTAAAATCGTTGAATTTTTCAAAATTCTAAAATTCAAAAAAAATTATTGATTTTTCAAAAATTGCTGAATTTCTGAAAATTATCGAATCATTAAAAATTTCAAAAATTTATAATTTTTAATGATCCAATAATTTTCCAAAATTGCAAAATTTTTAAAAATTATCAAATTTTTACAAAATTTATCAATTCAAATAAATTATTGATTTTTCAAAAATTGCAGATTTTTCAAAAATCGACAAATTTCAATCTCAAAAACTAACAAATTTTCAAGAATTGCAAAATTTTCCAAAATTACCAAGAATAATTTTTAAAAATTTATAATTTTTAATGGCCCAATAATTTTCGGAAATTGCAAATTTTCAGTAATGCATAAACTGTAATTTTTTTAGGAGCATTAGAAAAATCATCCCCTCCCCCACCCACGTACCCACAAAAGATACCAAAAGAAATATAGAACTAGAGCAGCACTACTAAAACCATCTGAAAAAAAGTATAAATCAAGAAAAACAAAAACTTCTTTCACTCTAATTCTTTTTTCTTTTTTTTTTGATTTCGATTTAACTTTTTTTTTTAATTTTCAATTTTTAATTGTTTAAAAGTTCAAATTAAAAAAAAAATTATCGAGATTTTTGTTTATAAATTATAGTTACTCAATTAAAATTTGTCACATATATGCGAAAATTTAACATGGAACATGAAAGTCTGAATCAATTTCAAATTTTTATTTTTTATAACAAAAATTTTGCAATTTAAAAAAAAAGTTTTTTTAAAACTTTTCAAAATTAAAATTTACATTATTCAAAAAAAAAAAAAAAAAATACACAGTGCATTTTTCAATAAATAATTATTTTTTACAGTTTGTTAATTTAAAACAGTTATCGAGTTTTCAAAAAAATTCACTTATTTTTATGAATTAGGTAAATGTATCCAGTTTTTAAAATTATGTCTTTTTAAAGGAAACTAGTTTGCACAGGTTTCTAATACACATCTAATTTCTGCAGTTTATATAGTGACATTTCGTTGGTGAGGGAGATGGACAATTTTTTTCCATTTAAATTTTTTTTTATAATTTTTAAAACCTAGAAATTTCCAAAAAGATAAAAAAAAACAACAACAAGAACCAAAAAAAGGTAAATTTTCTGTTTTTACATTTTTTTTTCTACCATTATTACTAGTTATCTCCATTTGCAAGATTTTCAGCACAAGTAGGTCGAGCTTCATCGATTTCAAATCCAAGAAACGTATCAAAACCCACTTCGAGGCACACGTGCTGAGATATTGAAATCACAGCGATTTCGAAATTTATCCATGCAACACTGTCCTACCCAAGTATTTTATCACATTAGTAATTTTTGAATAAGGAATGTAACAACACGGCATAGGCACATAGGTACTATAATTCTCGTATTTACTCGTAATATGACTTATGTCACGCGAATACAAACGTACAAGTATAAATGTACATTTATCTATATTAATGATTCGACGCCAGAAAAGTTGCACGGTAACGTATGCGTAAAGTAGTTACTAGTTACATCCTATAGGTCGTAGAACGACGTTAATAGGTAGATGGGACGGGTCCGAGGCGGTGGAAATGTCTCGTAATAGTTTTGATACGAAAACAAGTATTTCCCGGTTCAACGTTCGGTGGGGAAGTTGCGACAGAATGCATCTCGTGGTATCAATTTGCAAGTGGTCGAGATCTGCAGTCGTAGAGTCGGAAGAAGTACCGATTGAGGGGCGATGATGCGATGTTACGGTTTTACCTTCACTCGTCATCCGAAAATTACGTATGTTCATTATTTTAGACGCGCCTATATATCGGTAATAATTTACCAACACAAATTGGCCAAGTTATGAAACTGAATGTCTTGTGATCCCATCATGAATGAAATTTTTGGCCGAGTGCCACTGTCAAACGTAAAAGTGGCGTTTAGTTGCATTTTGCAGCGCAATACTGCCTTTATAACTAGTATTCGTAATTTGAGCGTATTTGAAGCGAAAAATTCAAATCGATATGCTCTCATTGCTCGAAATGAACGCGCAGATGTGAAAAATATTGTATCGAAAAAATACGGAAATGCATCGAACGAATCGGCGCGTTAACCAAACTGCGAACTACGACTGAAATGAGCGTTACGAAGTGAGATAATTCTATGCGAATTTCGAACGACTAACAGTATGTTGTACCGCGTACCGTACCGTACCGCAGTCCGCAAAATGGTATAACGCCATCATCAAATAGGTATATACATATATACTATTCGTATACGCAGCGATGAAACTGGTTCCGCGTCTGCATTACACATTGTACCTATTTTACCGCGACTCGAGTTCGCAACTAGGAAACGATCGGAGCTGCGTGTAATTCGCAATAGGGTTATAAAATGTACCAATTTGTGAAATCTGTTTCGTACAGGCTCGAATTGGATCTTCGATGTTTGTACAATCGTATCAGACCCTATTCGTACATCGCGAATAGAAAACAATAATTAATAATATCGTCGATCGTCGACTCCGACTTTCGTTATTAATTGAGTAGGTTAGGTGCCTAATTACGTAATGCGAACGTAAATACTTCGAAATAACCGAGAGAACTAATATTTCAAACGTTTCCTTTGTCATAGCTCTCAAATCAAATATAACGTCGCGTATATATTTTGTTAAAATGTTGCACAACTCAATTCGCCAGTTTGACTATTTCGCTGTATACTAATCGGTGATAAATTATGAAAGAATTTTTCAAAACAAACGAGTACGTGTAATCGTCTGTGTTACATATTGTTGGTGTTGCTCGAAAGCTGAATTACGCTTTTGGAAAGTTTCGATTGCAATTGGAATAGCTTTTATTTTCATGTAATAATTGCATTCCTCTTCCTCTTCCTGTTATGATTGTTTTGTTAGAGAAAGAGAGTTCGAGTCGAGATGACCTTTAAAAATTTAGTAAACACCGAAATTTTTGAAATAATTTTTTTTTAATGGTTACTGGAACCAGTTCGGTGGTTCCTAATCGGTTTCCATTTTTTTTTTTACATTCAGGTACCATAATAGGAGGAAATAAATTGAATCGTAAAAATTGAGATTTGAAAAATTTAGCTGATGATTTTTTTTTGATAAAGGCTTGATATGAATGGTAGAAATAAATAATTTTCAGATTTATAGATCATTTTAAACCGGTTTCCAATCGAGGAAACTTTCAAAAAAAATATATAAAAATTGAAATTTTGAAAGTTTAATATTTTAATACGACTTTAACCAATTACATTCGTAACTCTTAAACAATTCCCAATTTTTTTTACAGACTACCAGAAAATAACTTGAATGTGAAAATTAAAATTTAAAAATATGTTAGAAAAAATTTATTCTTTGAACCGGGTTTCACTCGAATCAACACTCTTGATAAACAATTTAAAAACTGAAATTTGGAAATTTAATATTAAGGATTGCGATTCGAATTGGCTCAGTGATTCCCAAACAGTTTTCAATATTTTCTTCGAAAATAAAATTTAAAGGACTATTTTGAGGCCAGTTTCCTAATTTTTCAACGATTCCTCAATCATTTTCTGACTCTGTATCGAAAACGTGAAAACAAGCATCAAGCATCACAGCGAAAGAAAAAAAAAAGAAAGGACATTAGTGATTACATCGAAAAAAGTAACCCAAAAATCATCAGAACTCCTTAATTCGGTACATGTGTAACTATATGAATTACAAACCACCCCCTACCCCACCTTTTAGAAACTTCTGTTAAAAAATCAATTTTTTTAGATTTTCTTCCAACTTCAATTTTTTTTTAATTGAGTTCAAAAAATGTTATATATGCCAAGTTCAATTTTAAAACAAACAAAATCATATAAAAAAAAATCAATTTTTTTAAAGCAATGTTTTCCTAAACTTTTCATCAAAACAAGATTTCATTTTTTTTCATCAAAAACAATTTATCATTTCATTACATTTCATGCGCGATTTTTTTTTTTTTTTTTTTTTTTAATCAAAACTCAAAAACAAAAAAAAAAAAAAAAAAAAATTTTTTTTTTTTTTTATTTTTTTTTTTTTTTTTTTTTTTTTTTTTTTTAATCAAGACTCAAAAACTACAAGATAATAAGAATAATCAACTGAACCAATTCAATAGCTCCAAAACAGCTGCCAACATTTTCACTAAACATAATAATTGACTGAAAAGTTTAGAAAAAAAATAATAGTAATAGAAAAAATCGACCATTATTAAAGGGCAATTTGGAAGACGTTTAATTTCTTATTCGTAAATTTCTTTCCGGAAAATTTTCAAAAAAATTTCGATACATGTTTTGATTTTTTTTTTCAAGGAGAATTTTTCAAGTAGTGCGTCTCTTATCAGCAAATTTCTTTTTAGAAGTTTCAATTTTTGTTTTTAAAAAAAAAATGTTTTTCAAGATCATTTCCAAAGTATTCCCTTATACGTATCTGTGGATTTATTTCCACAAAAGATTAAAAAAAATTTAAACACCTACCTACCTAGTACCTACAAATATAATAAATATACCTATTTTATTTAGGAAAATTTGATGTTCTAAAGAATTTTTTGCATTGAAAAAAAAAATAAACAAAAAATAAAAATTAATACTTGAAAGTCAATGAACTGAATCAATTCAGTGGTTCCTAAATAATTTTATCAAATGTACCAACAGGAATCTATCACCAGAGAAAACAAATCCAACAGCAATGTCTATAGCACTTCAAACTGCTATTTCGAACTTTTCCAAATATTCCTCAAAATTTGACAAATAAACTTAGCCTCCAATAAAATGCAATTTCAAAGGATGGAAAAGAACATCAATCGGCAACTTGAGGAAAAAAATAAAACCAGCGAAATTTCTCCGCAGCACTATTACATCAACCAGTTGACCGCATCTAATAGATAAACTCGTACGATGCTGCTGCGCGTGAATTCAACAAGTATATTGTACGCGAAAAGAGAGGAAAAAATCGGTATAATGAACTCGATAACTGTTTTCTTTACAGTTGCACGAATCAACAACGTAACCGGAGAAAGTACCACGGAGGTGAATAAACCGAAGAGAAAGCACGTTGCTTATGTCGCCAAATAAGCGCCAGCGCCATACGTAATGAGAAATATAATATAAATCGTTGATAAACCCTTTCAACTTTTTTTTTCCTTTTCATTGGCGCTGGTTCTATTTTTATTTAATAAGCTATTATACTAGTAGTATGTGAGTGTGCGTGTGTACGAAATTTTACATCTTTTGTAACGGGTATCGTAAGGTTTCGCAAAACTACTTTAGAAATTCAAAGTTGCGAATTGAACCTTGGAGCTGATAATTCCTTACAAGAGGGGAATTGCGCGGCAATCAATCTGTATTCTGATAAAGTTTACTTTTCGATGTTAGTAGGTGAGGTAGGTGGGTATGGGTACTAGGTACTCGTTTTATCATCATCACAAAATGCGAACAAAGACCTACGCCAATCAATGGCGCTATCTTCTTACACTTTTGAACATTTTCCGCGGTCAAAAGTGTTATTTTTTTGCGCACAATAGAAGATAAATACAAGAAGACGAAAAAGAGGTTCGATTTCGAAAAACGTTACTGAATTCAACTGCATGGGTAGATGTCCACGTACCTCGGCGTATTCACGACCCCAGATAGGTTTATCGATCAAACATGACACTCGCATGTCGAAACCTAACAAAATTAGATCTACTCGGCTTGGCGATGTCAATTAAAATTCAATTTATGACGAAACAAAGACTATTTGCAATCGCACTGCCAAACGAATCCACTTATTCTATATTTCAAGTATAATTTGCAAACAAAGTTAACGATAGTTATGAGGTATACATATTTCTTCATTACTCGATAACGTATTCGCGACATGTACGACGAACAATGTTCGTCAAAATTAAGCCATCCCGCCGTACAAGTCGAGGCATACTTACGCATATCTAACGAAATCGCTATATTTAAATTTGTCGTCGTCGTCGCCGCAACACGTAAGAAAAAAAATCGTTTTTAATTCATTATTCGCCAACGCCCACACCTCTTTCGCGTCGCGTCTTTTCACGACGAATCTATTTCGTAAAATGATTGTCATTTTTTTTGTGCAAATCGGCAACCAATCTTACGTAATAGCGACGGAAGCTTTTATACGTTTTACGTCAACATTTGAACAATTTAGAAAAAAAGAAGCTTGCAGCTCGCTGTCGTGAATTAGCATCATCGCGTCGTCGTCTTCGAGATACCAAACAGTGCACAGGAAACGGGGTCATACCAAAAATAATTCGAACAGAGGTCGAATTTGGCGTTTCCTGGTTTATGTTCATTACGCAACCGAATAAAATAAAGTATTTCCCGTACGCTCACCAAATATGTAACGGAAGTGTGCCCGCTTCGAGAAAAATAATAAAACCTCCGGCCGTAACTCCCTGTTTTTTTTTTCGTGTACGCGTACGTGTCGTCGTTTTTTTTCGTATTAAAAAGAATGAACTACCAACCAATTGTTAAAGGAGATAATTATTTCATCAAGGATAAGATCGAGATATCCGCAAGACTTGTTAAAAATTACAACAACAAATCATTCCTTCCTTCTCCCAAACATTAAACAAAGATGAAAGGAAAATTTTTCTCCAAGTCAGGGTTGGAGCCATCATTTCAAAAATTTTCAAGTTGAATATCCGAATAATTTTCTTAACAATTATTTCCAAACAGAATAAGGCATTTAAAAAAATCGAGTTCATGAATTTTTCAAAAAAATATTCATCAAATTTTGTAAGCAAAATTATAGAAAAAAATTGGAAAACAAAATTTGGAAAAAAACTTTTCAAAAAATTCCCTTACCTAATACAACTTTCATAAATTCATTTTTGGACCAAAAGTATCCATATACTTGAAAAAAAATTCAAAATTTTACAGAAAAGTTCTCTTTAAAAATAGATTTAAAAATACATTTTTTAATCAAAACATTTATTTCAATTTTTTGCAAAAAATTAACAAAAAATTGTTTTTTTAAAAATTTTTAATTAAAAAAAAATGTTGGAAAATAATAAATTTTTAAAATTGAAAACAAAAAGTTGAAAAACAATTTTTTTAAATTTGTTTTTCGACCAAAAAAAATTAATAAAATTTTTTATGCAAATTCACACAAAAAAAATAGGAAACTTTTTTTTTATTTAAAAATAAATTTTGAAAAATTCTCTTCGAAAATTCGCTTAAAACAAGTTTGAAAAACCTAATTTTGTGTACAAAAAATTTTTCAAGCAAAAATACGCAGAAAAAATTATTAGAAATAAATGGAAAAAAGCAATTGAAAAATGTTCTTGAAACACAACTTCGATGAATTTATTTTTAGACAAAAAATACATATTGAAAAAACGATCATAAAATTATTGAAAAAATTTTCTTAAAAACGGATCTAAAAAGTGTATTTTTAAACAAAATTTTTTTCTAAATTTTTGCAAAATATTTCAAGAAAAATTATTGAACAAAAATTTGAAAAATATTTTTCAAAAAAAATAAAATAAATGAACATAAAAGCAATTTTAAAATTTCGTTTCTTGGCAAGAAAATGCAATTCTTAAAACTTTCGTGTGCAAAATTACACAAAAAAATTTATGAACTAACTTTGAAAACAACAATTCAAAAAATTGCCCTAAAACAACTTTGAAAAAGATTTATTTTTGAACAAAAGAATTAAGTACCTATAGGTATATTTGAAAAAGTGAGAGATATTTCTACCCCAAAAAACTAAGGCACTTGCTGATTACAAAAAAAATTGCGCAACACTACACAAAAAAAGTACCAGCTACCTACCTATTGAAAAAAAAATCCATAAAAGAAACCATGTTTTAAGAATTTGAAAATTTGTGATTATTATTTTTAATCAGTTCAAAATTGTTACTATTGCTACCAAAAAAGCTTTTTTTTTAAAACTGCAAAATATAACCCTAGAGTATTTTCAATAATTTTTAGGAACCATTGCAAAAAAAATCACGAAAGGTACTTACGCACTAATTCGTTTCAGTGACATTAAGTGCTTACCTGTAACAAAAAAACAAAAAATACAAAATTTAGTTTCATTCGTAAATGTAATACATAAAATTGTAATTTTAAATCGATGATGCACTGTACCTAAATGAAATATGAATCTTACAGCTACATATAAGTCATTGATGACGATAAGGATATTAGGCCAAAATTTAAAATTTTTTCCAAAAATTGCATTCAATTCATTGGAACGTTGGTGTTTGAAAATTTTCAATACAGAGTTAAAATATCTTCCAAAGTAACGAATTCCGCTGTCAAATATTCCCAGGACCAGTAATTCCACAGACAATAATAAAATTCCACTGTACTTAGAGCACTTCCCATCGCAGTGCGAATTTCTTACCTACTTAATCACACGAGAAGGAGAACATAACGGGAAGCAGAAAGTATCTAGGTGTCGGTAATGACGTCACGAAATCAGTGTCACGACATAATAACAGAAGGGAAGAGAAAAATTAGAGGAAACAGGAGATGCGGAGTGTGCTTCATTCGTCTCTTTCCCATCGTGAATTTTCATTCATGAACGAGTACCCTACTTACGTACAAATAAGTACACGGTCGATGTAAAAATAAATGAATAAACCCGCATCGAAACAAATTTTTTCATCATTCAAAAAAAAAAAAAATGGAAACGGTAAGAAAAATAAATTACAACGATGCATTGCTTTGATGATCATCCGGCATAATTAATTTTGGACTGGAACTGCACAAGAGGTACATCTCACCTCTGGTGAATATTTTACCTTTATACCTTATTTTATAAGTGATCGCGTGCGATCGATAAAAGTAGAAATTATATCATTATCGAACCGGGAGCGCATGTAATCAAGGTTACGAACTGATGTCGAGTCGAGGCGTACAATATAATAAAAATAGCTCGTAAACGAATCCCGAAGTGTCGGTGCAATACTTATCCCATAGAGGACGAAAATTACACAAGAAGTTGCTCGACCTCGCCGCATGTTAATGGCAGAAAATGATTTCACAATAGTTTTCCGTTAACGAACTCTCGTCCAGAGGCCGGCTACAGTTTTTTTTTTCTTCACTTTTCCATTTAAAGATTCTTCGACGATAGATTAAAACGCGTAATTATACGAGAAAGATAAATTAAAATCGTATTTAATTTGGATAATTTACGTATAGTTGAAGTATGCTATACTTTTATCTGCGTTGCGCAACTTGTAATGTTCCAAGGTACCACAATTATGATTTTTTTGACACATTAATCATAATAATGTAAACTGCACACCACCTATGAGGATATATAGATAGGCTAAGCCATGAAGAAATAATATATAAATTTCTCCGTCGCCCATTTTCGATATTTATTTATACATAAGCGCGTGTATTTCTATACCACATTGATCTTGAACATGGCGCAAGAAAGGTCGTTGACTCGTATCCGCGTCCATTAACGTCATACCGAGAAATGCGCCGATATTTCAAATTTAATTACGAGAATAACGCTGCAGTTTATGGCTGCTTCGCAGTACACACACAGTACGCACCGCTATAGGCAAATCTTTGTGTAAGAAAAAAAAATGAAATATTTTAACAAATACACCGCATAGCACACACGTACGATCGTATCCGACCACTTTATCGAAGGCGTTACAAATTAATCGGTCCAAGACGATGGTTACTTAGCTCGAAGGCTTTGGATCTATTACGAGACTTCGTTTCAATTATATCTCAGCAAAATGCGACATACTCGTACACGTACAGTCGGACTAGTTTCCATTGTAGGTAGAAAACTACACCGTAGACTCCAGACGAGATGATGCAGTTGCAGCAGACTCTTCTCGTACCTTTCCAATCGAATAAACCTGTCATTGCTAACCATTAAAATTACTCCGCAAGGTTTAAGGCGGCACGCCGCCATGCTCTTTCGTCAATCTATCGTGATCGACTCGTTAGATAAAATTTCCGCGTTTAATTTATAATAGTAGGTGCTGTGACTTCCATAGATTTTTTTTTGCAATATTTCCATCCTTGTTTTTCTATGATCCTTCCAGCGACGTATTTGATAGGAAAGTCAAAAGTGGTTTTAAAAATAAAATTTTCAAAACCTTGTAAATTTTTCATTTTTGTCCCAAAAAAATTGAAAATTTCTCTCAGAAAATTGAAAAATTTATTTTCACCAAAAAATTTTAAAAATTATTTTGGGATGCTTTTTTTAATATTCCTAAGAAATGACAGTTTATTTATGCATCACTGAAAATTTGAATATTTTTAAAAATTTACAATTTCGGAAAATTATTGGATAACTAAACAATTTTTAAAAATTCAATCGTTTTTGAAATTTTGTCAATTTTTGGGAAACTAACAATTTTTATAAATTTATCAATTTTTAACAAGGAGGTAATTTTTGAAAATTCAACGATTTTGGAAAATTTAACAATTTTTAAAAATTTCGTCAATTTTGGAAAATTTTGCAATTTTTAAAAATTCAATAATTTTTGAGAATTTGTCAGTCTTTGAGAAACTAGCAACTTTTGAAAAGATGGTGATTTTTAAAATTCAAAAATTTTAGAAAATTCAACGATTTTAGAAAATACAATAATTTTTGAAAATTTTGCAGTTGAGGAAATTCAATAATTTTTAAAAAGGTGAAAAAAAATTACTCTGAACTTTAAAGAAATTCGAACATTCGTATTTTTTCAAAATAGTACAGTTCTTCAATAAATTGAATTTTCAATTTATTTCATAAATAAACAGCCCTATCCCGCTTTGAAAAAGTGACACTGTAATGTATCAACTTTCTGACTTCCCTATATTTTTTCTCTCAGATTTGCCACTGGTTCCTTCCCTACATTTTCTAGATAATTTTGCGGATATTTACATATTTATCAATTTTTCAGAAACTATTCAGAAATCAATTTAACCTCGTACTAATCCTACAGCATTAATTAAATTATACACCGGTTCAAACACCGTAATGAGAATCGCATCGTCGCAAACCTTATTTCTCGTGGCCACCAATTTCGTGAAATTAAATAAATCCACCAAATCCATTCTCATTGCTTCGAATTTGTTCCGATTAAGAAAAGAAAAGAAAGAAAAAAAAAATCAGCACACTACAAAAGGCAACATGTACTTGTTGCAAGTCTCGTTTCGAGACATCTTGCCACCGCCTCGCCACCGCACTCGCACTGTACGCAGAATCATTTCAATGACACAGGGCTGCGCTTTAACGATGGAGAACGCTTCGGCTTCGGCACAAGGTTGAAGACCGGTTGGAGACGAATGTCAAGGACCGGGGACTCCGCCAAGCGGGACGTCGCGTAGCGTTATCAGCGGCGTCGTCGCATCGACATATTTAATCCCTTCGCTCGTAATTGCAATTAGAGCGTGTGTTAAAGATTCGATTTCATTTGGAAGAAAACATCGGTGCCATTAACTATGCGAACGCGATACACGCGACTAATGCTAATTTTCATTCGCTAATGAGTTTTTATTTGAATTGAAGAAAGAAATTAAAATGGTGAATTTTTTCACTCTTGTAAACTTATCCAAGATTGTTTTACTGGTTCATTGAAACTTCCGCTTTTCAAAATTTCTTACATTTCCTCGTAAAAATTACCTCATCCTTGCCTGCCTGCCTTTTTTCCAACGTGCAGAAATTTATATAATTGTAAATTTTTCGTGATATGTTGAAACACTCTCGAGGGGAATTTTCCAACGATTGCAAAAGAAATGATGTAAAATTTACTTCATCGGTCGTAATATGAGTTTTATTTCAACGACAGATAAGAAATTATTTTAGCGAAAAATTTTCGGAATTAGCGGTAATACGATTTAATCACTTTTTAAACAAATGGGAAAAAATCGCCAAGTACTCGTACTTCTTAATATTGTCGATCAACTTTGAACCAAATGAAGGGTTAAAAACACACTAATCGGGCAATATATTTTCCAACGGATTATGTCAACTTTTCCACATAAGTTGCGTTTAAATTTTTTCAACTGTAACGTGTGTCACAGACACAGTGTACCTAGCTACCTAGTGCATAACCTACATACGAAGTATAGCGATAAAATGTACGCTATTGATCTGTATTCTGTGCCAGCTTGAAAAATTATTGTTTCTCTTTGGCTTGAAAGTTGAAGCATGTTACCATGGATACGATGATAAAGAAAAATCACAATCGCTGTGTAATATCAGACTTGAAAAAAAATTACCTTTTGAGAACTTTTAACGAGTTTCATCGAACGAATTCATAAAAATATCAGATTAGAAAATCAACCGTGTTTTCATTTCTTTGGTGGATGAAACTGCTGAAACGTCCTACGTCAATTGCAATGGAAACATCTTATCGAAAAAATAACGTACCTTTTTTTGGGCTGTACTCTCGAATAAATAATAGAAATTAATATCGTAGCCGAGGAAAGAACGATTTCGAGAAAACGTTTAATTTTGAGACGAATATCAATTTTTTTTTTCAACATAATATTTCTTTTGTAGGTATACATTCTATAGGTATACATTTTCCTTTGGTTTGAAATATTTTCATCGCCAACAAAACATGGGTATTTAATTCGTGAAGATAAAAAGAACTTATTTAGAATAGAAGATTTTCAGATGAAAAGAATTTTTAGGCGTAAGGTTTGTCTAAATTAGGATATTTTTTACAAGAGAACCTTGGCAATTCATCGACATTGATTGAGCTGAAATTTGACTCACTGAAAGAGCATGTCACCCACACTTGAAGACTAAATTTTAAGCTGTCGAAGTGGATTTTTCGAATTTCGGCGAATTTTTGAAAATGACGAAAATAGTCCAATAATAAATCAATTTTTTACAAAAATTGTAAATTTTCAGATGAAATTTTGAAAATTGGTTTATAGTCTAAAGTTGACCTCCCGAGTCCATTTCGACCATTTTCGAAGCAATCAGGAGCCTTTGGTAAAAGTTGACTTTTCAAGATTTTCGAGTTATAAAAAAATACACTTGTCAATTCGTCACCACGTATTTTGAGGTGAACTATGCTAATTGATTGATGATATCACAATAACGCTGGGGTTAAATTTTTAGCTGTCGAAGTTGATTACAACGTCGTTTAGAGCGATTTCAGTGGGCTCGAGAAAACTGAACTTCTGCTGGTGGCTTCAGATCGCTTCGAAAATGGTCACAATCGACTCGGGAGGTCAACTTTACACTATAAACCAATTTTCAAAATTTCAACTGAAAATTTACAAGTTTTGTAAAAAATTGATTTACCCATGAACTACTTTTGCATTTTCAGAAATTCGCCAAAAATCGGGAAATCAACTTCGGTACCTAAAAATTTGGTTATGAAATCTGAGTGACATGCTTTTTCAGTGAGGTTTTTTCGGACCGGAGCATTTTCAAAGATACCTTATTTTTTTGTACATGAGAAGATTTTTAGATCAGTGAGATAGCAACAATTTTTTTTTTTTTCAAAAATCACTACTTATTCATAAAACACTTGGAGAACCACTTCCCAAAAATCCACCCCTTCCCCACATTGAAAAATTAAAACTAAAATTTACATGTTGTCTACGCAGGATTTTTTTTCTTCAAAAATCATTACTTTTTCACCACATTTTTTTTTACTATTTTTCACAAAATTTTCAGAAAACCCCTTCTCCAAAAATGACAGAAAATTGAGAAGACTCCTCTTTTCCAAAAAATTAAAACTCACAATCAGTACTGTATTACAGACAATTTTCAAATACTCGTACCAGGAGAAAGCTTCATTTAAAATAAATTTTGTGATTTTTCGACACAGAATTTTTTAATTTTTGATTTTTTTAGAAGTTTTCTTGCAATTTGGACCGCATGATAGTACCTATTTATAAAATTTTTCGCTATTTTCACTTCGGGTAGACACAATTCGATGATTTTTTTTTTTTTTGGTTCAAGGTTTTTTGTTTTGATTAGAATATTTTCAGAGAAAAGGATTTTCATTCGATAGCATTTTTTAAAGTTGAAAGGAAGATTTTTTGATAAGTTTTCTACCATAGGATTTTTCAGGATGAGATAATTTTTTTTAGATAAGAGTATTGTATTATAAGAAAAAATCTACGAGAGAATTTTTTTAAACTAATTAGTAATTACGAATAACAAATGAAAGGAAGTAAAACAAAAAACAAAAAAAAAATACCTTAGCAATTGCACAACATTTTAGATTTTTTCTGCAAAGTATCAAATTAAATTACTTTGATCTTTCGACCAGATTATTTTATTTTTCTAAACCTATTCAACTGCGATGATGAAAGTTTTAAACTTTCAAAGTTTTTCAAAAAATTCGGAAGTAACACGGTATCTCAAATTGAAATGAGGTATATCGCACATAACCTTTCGAGAGATGATTAGTTTTCGGTATAAATTTGATTGGTGTGACGAAAGTTCTAAATACGTATCTACACTTGGTACATAATTCTCTTCCACTCACACACTGAATATTCCTTATCTGATGTATTCTACATTCCTGCTTTGGTGAAATCCATTTTCAAGGTACCTCAGTATGTAGTCAATATAAGATGTGATTTTCCTGCGTGCTCCAAAAAATATAGAATTTCGGAGCGATACACAAAAAAGAGATAATTACAGGTATAAGTATTTTATTTACCCCATTTTATCATAAATCAGCTACCTCTGAGTCAGTAAAATTGTTCAGGCAGCAGACATCTCCGGATGTATGGTACCTTCTACGGAAAACTAAAGCAAAAGATTATTATAGGGAGAGAAAAAAGCCAACAAGGTATACACGCCTCCGCCTCGTGCAGACCATAAAACGCAAGGTGTTTGTACTGTATACTTCATTTCATCTAAGAAACTAGTTTCGTACCAATGTGAATACAACCAGGTTTACAGACATGCGCTTATTTCATTTGCGCTTATTGTTTCAACTGGTTTAATCGTCTGGTCGGTCTGCCGAACGCATATTGAAAAAAAAAGCATTCCAAGGTTACATCGTTAATGACATACAAAATAACATTGCGATCGGCATGCGGCTTTTTAAAATCTTTTTATTTTCGATGGCAAAATGGCAAAAATATTACATCACGTCTCCCATCTCTTTCAAATTCTCGTTTACCTTGCACTAATCATCGATGCACGTAGGACCTGTGGCTGTGGCACTTGGAAAGACAATTTTTTCGGATGTATTTCTCTATATGCCAAATATGATATACAATATCGAAAGCAGTTCTTAATATCTTCCAATTTAGGTAATGTGTAATTTGATCAGGCGACGTTTTCATGTTGCACAATATTTCATCGTATTTGTACAATTTTTTGCCATCAATTATGCAACAATGCTTAGCGATCTCGTAGTATGGGTGCTTATTACGAGTACCTAACTATTTGTCGCACTTATAATACCTATCTCGTAAACAATTAAGCTTTCCGTTAGTTTAACATATTCGTAATAGCTTTAAAAAATTTTGAATCAGAACTAAGCCAAAGGGTACTCAAGTACCTGGCTTGGAGGTAGAAAATGCCAACTTAAACTTATTTTTTATGGCAATGATAATGAAAACGCTGCACATCGTAAATATCATACACGAGATAATCTCAAGGCGCTCAAAATTCTCGAGCAAATCTGAATAATCGGGAATAAATAATGTATACACAGAGGTTAGAATATTAAAAAACTCCGATACCACCGGTGAAGATTACAACATTTATGATAACACTTTCAACACGTTGCACATTCATCGATTATCTTTTCTAATGAATTAGTAACGTTTGAAAAAAAAGAGAAATAAATAAATAATGCAAATGCTCATAATAGATTCGATGCATCTTCATGTCGCTGTCGCAGTCAAGTCAACAACGCAATACCTGTTTACCAGACATAACCGTAATATAAAAAGGATTTACTGAACGTTACAAAACCACTAGGTATACCAGACTAGCGTGCCATTGCAGCAATACAAAGTGAAGGACGAGCTGTAATATGCGGCACATTCGAAAAAGCTACGAAATTTCAGCTTTATTTTAAGACAACGAATTACGATAACGGGCTAGGTGAGGGAAAAATGTCACATTATTCGAATTTTCTCTCAATTTCAAAATTCCTTTCGAAAAAAAATTATAAGATGAGTTTAAAACAATCAACTTTCATTAAGAACTTTTTTATTCGGTTTGGAATTTGGCCAATATGAAATATTGTGCCATATGCCACAACCTACTTCACATACGCGGTAGCTCTACAGCTACGTTGTAATAACTCAAATATAAATTCGAGCATATGGTTTTAAAAAGTAGCAACATTTGGGTTTAAAAATACTTCTTTTTTGTCGTTTCATTCAACAAGCTAATGCTGTAACAGGAAGGTCGAACGCGTTACGAAAATTTGCTCATATCCGCAAATATACGAGTATATATATTTATCGCAAATGACGCCTTTTAACTGGTATTTTTTTTTCAACCACAGTTATATTCGAGTATGTGTTTATCTGGCCAATTTTTAATATTAGTCGAATAATTATGTACGAAGAAAATAAATAAGAATTGATAAGGGTGATAATTTTTCCTCGTCAGTTGAAAATTAATGATAAAAAGTTGAGAAATTGAAACTGAAAGTATAATTAAGGCATAAAATTGCATTAGAGCCACTTGCAATGGTGTTCAGTTGAGGAAAAATGAAACATCTTCGCAAATGTTTGTATTGTTCACTTTAATATAGAACCTATTTTGAGCACTTCGTGAATACCACGAGTTGAAAAATTTTTAGTACATACTTGTAATGCAGAGATCTTAGAAGTGTAAAATGTATGTACGACGAGGATTTTTTTTAGCCAGGGCAAGTGAAATTTCAACCAGAGCAAATCAGAAATCATGAAAAATATTTACCTCCTTACCACACCAGAGCATTCGGATGTGATTTTTTTCAAACATTTTTCTCAATATTCAATGTTTTTGATCAACTTTTTGAAAATTTCCCCCGATTTTTTTCCGTTGTAAGAAAAATCGTTCAATTTTTGCGGACGTCAGTCAGGTACTGAATTTGTTCTCATGGTGGGACTTTGGTCCGGGAGTAAAATTTCTTTACGTATTGAAGGGTATAAAATTTTATACGAGTATAATCAGCTTGTAGACCAGTCTGCTTTGGTAGATATTGACCAGTTTAGCCATTTTTTAGAAACGCGAATTTTTAGATCTATGTAACTAAACTACTCAATCGCAACAGAATTGTAATAAATCTTAAAATAATACAAAAAAGAGTAGAAAATAGAAATAAAAACATAATTCTGGAATTTTTTGATCGAAAGTGGAGAAATAGGTGGATTTTTCCAATCAGGGCAAACCATCATAACAATCAGGGTCCCTGAAACTATAGTTTCAACTCTGATGTAAGTTAAAAAAATTTCTTCAATTTACTTTCAAATTTTATAGTTTTTTATTAGAAAATTTTGAAAAATTTTTCTTAAACAAAATTACACTAAACTTGTAAAAATTCGAGTTTGAACATAATAATACCAAATTGAACTTCTTTCCCCTCAAAAATTTAAGAAAAATTTTTTCTACAAAGATTATTTCACGAAATATTTTTTTGAAAAATGTTTTTAACGACGATGAATACTCGTGGTGGGCAAATCTTTAATGTTTAAAATTGTCTACGACTAATTTTATTCTTAAGCTTAATTGTAGCTTCGAAGAAATATGCTCAATGCGAATTACTCAGCAAACGTGTTGTTCAGCACGAATCAACATAATCATAATAAACACAATATCACGTACAGTAAATACATATTATTATTGAACGAGAACCAGCGTTGGTTATTGCAAACCCAGCTTTATTTATTCGATTTCAAACGCGCAACAAAAATTACACCCATTCAGGCAAAATGTTCCTCTTTTTTTGGTAAATACCTAATCCAATCAACCACAAATCATCGTGTATCTGCTCGACGTTCGTCATAAGTCTTCTTGTCTTACATTTGTTGCACGTACGTCGCACGTATTATCAATAACATTAACATTGTTAATAGGATTTATCAATTTAAAAAGAAAAAATTGTTTAAAAACTAACCTCGTAATTTAGTGATAAAGACATCTTCGTTGGTTTCAGATACTGTAAAATTTTACAATTTTTTGGGGGGTGAGGGGTAAGGGGGTTATAGGAGTGGACCATAAAACATTTAACCACATCATATCGCACAGATAAGATGTTTGAATAGTGAACACCGTGATAGTGCGCTCATTATTTGGTACCTAGTCCTATCAAAATACAGTTAAACTAAACATGGTCCAGCATGTGCTTTTTTGTTTCATGAATTTTCAACAATAGCGGTGTGACGTTATTGTTCAATTTGTCAAATTTAAATCACTGGATACCAAAAAATTATTTACAGGTTTCTGAGCATTAAAAACTTCTAAAAAGATTTTAGAGCAGAAGAGAGGATGTAATATTTTCAAAATTCAGTTTTTCTTCTGAAAATTTATAAATTTGCAACCATGTTTTTGTATTAATTTCTTTTCATCTTTTTGGGCAACTTGAATATCGCGGAAAAAGTAATTTCATACCAGGGCACATAACGTTTAAAAAAAATATTCACAAAAAGTAACCTGCGATGAAAAAAATAACCAATAGTTATTTAAAAAGTAGCCAATTACGAGTACATGATGCTTGTACGCTACACATGAGGGGTAATAAAAGTTACAGTAGTCGATGCAAATATCTTATCAAAATTTTGACGCAATTTGCCTGCCATAGCGAGTGTTATAAACTTTACTTTAGGCGGCATGGCATGGCGTACATTTTACGTTGTATAATTTGACAGACGTGTAGGCGCGCTACGATAACAGGATGTGGAGCAAACAGTTGAAATTCAGTATAAATTTTTAACCAAGCCAAACCACGCTAAGTATCGTCGATGAGTAAATCCATTATGTGAAATTATTCATTTTCCAATTGCAAAAGTTATACAAGGACAATGCAGCGTGAAGAAGAACGAGTAATTGAAAAAAAAAACACAGCGTAAGTTTTGATCAATGATACATTCACGGCAGACAGAAAGGCCTTGACTTTCTTCAATCATTTTTTAAACAGATCTCTCGGTCGTTTTGCCATATACTCCAACGCTACGCAATCCATAAAACCTTGATGGAAATTGCTCAACTTTATTTGGTAATTTTTGATTATTCTATGAGATTTCTTTTCATTTTTTTTCACTCTTTATATTTTTTAATCCGGTACGTGTTTTACAGTGGTTTGAATTTAACAGTTGTTTTATGCTCGTTTACCTGTTGTGTTTATTCTTTACTTTTTTACTCCGAATGTGAATTAAAATAATGTAATTTGCCGAGCTTAGAATATTTCTATAGCCTCGTAGATGAAGGTCAAGAAAATGAATTTCAGAAAATTCGTTTCAACGGAGAATTATCTTCTCTCTTTAAATTATACTCAGAATCCTAAAAAATCGGGACAAGACGAGCACTTTTTTCAAGACCATTCAATGGGAACCACTGGGTCGATTTTTTTTTTTTGAAAAAAAAATATATATATTTCGTGATTTTTCGTACACGTCATTTATAATTATTTTTTTTACACTTCGAAAATGTCCAATTAAGGAAAAATGATCTTTAATAATAATTTCACACTTCGGAAATCGGAATGGGAAATTCCCTTTTCCTGGCGCACCACCGCTATATATTTATAGTCTTTTTAAAAATATACATAAACGCGGCGTATCTTTCAATGTAATCGGTGCAACGGCCACGAATAAACTTGTCCTTTTCCATGAACTTCATCGTGATATTTAAAATTCAACTGAGGCTTATCTCTCACAATCTGATCATCATTAACGAACGAAATTTCATCACGAACGATTGCGTTTCACGTCGACCAACGCTCAGGCTGGAGCTCGGCAGCAGGGCAGCGCAATAACGTACACACGAAATACAGAAGGTTAGGAAATCCTTGACTCTGATAAGAAATCGCCTAAATCGGTAAGTATTTTTCGCGCGCGAAGCGCCATAATGTCTATTAATCGATTTGCATTTTTTTTTTTTTTTTGCGAAACGAATATTATGAAAAATGATTTGCATGCAGATGCCACAATAAAAGAAGAATGGTAAAGCTGACACCTTAATTAACGTAAGTACGACATAACATACCTCGAGGTGAATCATGGCGGACAAATACGGATAAAGCGATACGGTAATGATGAAAAATATTCAAAGAATACGATACCTACTTTTAATTTCAAAATACACGTGTTGTAACGCGTGAATGATAAAACAAACACAGACAGAAGAGAGAGGGAGGAAATCGGGTCATATATGTACGTACTGTAAGAATAGTATAAAATAATGAAATGAAGACTTGGTCAAAACATCCGATTTAAAGAGTGTGACTGAAATGACATAAACTAATCGAACGATATAAAAAAGAGAAAAAACCAACAAACGAGTTCGAGTATGATTACCTACAGAATTGCAGCATCGTCAATGTCATTTAATAACTAACGTGTTGCGAGTGGTATTCGATTCGAATACACGCATTGCATTCGTTCTCCCGATATATGAGATATGACAAAACCCTCGGTGTTTTCGAATTTCGACATTACTTCGACCTGTTCAACTAACTAATCAATATTCGACCTAGTCACCGCGTAAATGACCATTATTTTATACATTTCCTCATTTTCTCGTACACACAGAGCCGAGGCGAAGTACCTATTGGTATACCTATTTACCTCCTGCATGCAATAATACATTATACGTGTCGTATCGCAACAAATGAACTATTTTTCACCAGCACTTCATTTCCTACTGAAATATCGATTCGACGAAAGCTTACGCGCGAGTATTTGCAAAATATTGCGTAATAGGGCGAGTGCCGCTGAAATATTTTACTATCAGCAGCGGGCAAACGGTTAACGAGACTCGAAGAATTTTACCATTTTCGGATACACTTACTTTTACATTATGCAGAAGTATGCCTACAATGGCGTACGAGCTACAAGAATTAGAAAGAGAGGTACCTTCGCTATCATCACCTGGAACATTATCTAATCAAGTCGACTTTTCTTATCTACTTCGTCATCTCGCGTCATTTAATCAAGTCGCTAATTAGTTCGATATCGTCGATGTCATTAAATACGAATTATCTCCCATGTAGAGCGTGGCACTGGCTACCGCTTTCATATTTTCATTACACATTTTTAATTTTTCACCTTTCAAGTTCACGTTCAATTCCAAACGTTCGTGCTTCGTGACGACGCTTTCACTAAAATGCAACGTACGCGGTGATGGCGTTGGCCATGTTAAATGTATTCGTACGCTATAGCTATTAAAACGATGAAAAATATTCTGAACGAATGACTCCCATCCGTCAAAGGCATCCTCGTTTCTGTTTCACACTTATTTAAAACGAAATTACGACCATGGTGCGCTACATTTGTAAAATAAAGAGTCATTTTTGACGAAAAATGTGTTCGCGACACAATTGACCTAATAATCATTAGTCAAGAGTTGCAAAGAATGGGTATACTATAGAAACGTATGGAGTGCCTGGAAAACACGCTATCGTGTTAATTAAATTTGTAAAGAAAGAAATTGTTTAGATGAAGCGATGAAAAAGAAATACTTGAGATTTGGTTACTCTTGATGTCACTAACAGAAAACTTCATGTACACATGGTGCCTATTTTTAAAAATGAAGGAACTACAAAGCTTCGAAAATTCGTGTTTACTAAGAAAAATCGGTTAGTAACACTCAAAAAATTTACCGATTGCACCTTTGAATAGCTATCATAGGCATGACCACAGCATGACCACAGGGTGTGCTGAGTTTGTTTTGGCACTTTCCGAAATATTGCTCAATTTAAAAAAAACTCAACTTTTTAAATTTCAATTCCTTGAAAAAATTTAATGTTTTCGAAAAAAAAAAAAAAAATCTTGAAAAAATATAAATTTGAAAAAAAAATCCAAAAAGTACCTACCTATCTTAAATTTTTTAAGAGAAATAAATCTCGCTTTTTGAATAAAAATTATATATTTTTTTCTTTTCAAAAAATCTCATTTTTCAAACAAAACTTACCTAATTTTTTGATGAGAAAAATCTCAAGTTTTTGTTAAAATGTAGAGAGAAAATTCATTTTTCTGGAGAAAAAATTTTTTACAATATTTCGCAACTTTTCGGAGAAAATTTTTTTCAATTCTCTTGGATTTTTCAGAATCAGCGTAAAAAATTTCATGTTTTCAAAGAAGAAATCCTAATTTATTGTCTCAATTGAAAAAAAATTCTTTATAGAAAAAAAGTTTGTAAAATTTAATATTTTAA
>FIZV01068401.1:0-10447 GCA_900050545.1 Trionymus perrisii | reverse complement strand
AATATCACCTAATACTCATACTAGGGACCATCCCCTATAAGTTAAGGTCATTCAACTCTCAAAGTAGGTGGGCACGAAAATGGCCTTAATGGCCCTCCTTCTTTATAAAAACTTTAACCAATTTTTGAATTCATACCCAATTTTAAACATTTTCTAAATTTAGAAGACTTATGTAGGTACTTTTGAAAGAATTTTCGAATTTTCAAAATGGTAAAAATGTATCGAGCTTTAAAAAAAAAAAAAGAGACAAAATTATTTATTTAAAAAACGTGAAAATCTCTCCACCCCTCATCAGAAAATACTGAATAATGAAAACCGCTTCGGGTCTCTTTCGACTAACAACCACACTGTTTCGAAAATTTGGCTGCACAAAAAATATTACGATCGCTCGGAATGACGCTTTTTTTCACAACTCGATGCTCGTTTAACCGCATTTATGTATTATTTTTTATTCATATTTACACTTGCGTATGTATACGCCATAGCATACACGTGTACTATTCAACACACACGCGAGATAGGCAACGTAATTATCATTGCGTAAACGATAAACTTATATGCGAGGCATTCGGGCTCGTTTCGATGTTTCGCAATTGCCCGCTGTATTTGAGAGAGTTGAGCTGCAAGCTCGCCAAGCAAACATGTAGGTCTGTCGATCGCGCCGTGCGGCACTAGCATAGCAAAGCAAACCGTGGAGGTGAAATTTCATATTTTATGGGCGCGTCACCGTCGTCATCAGTGATTTCCTAACTGCACATACACTTGTTTCAAGGCAGGCAGAGGCATTGGGCAATCGCAGGCGTCTACACGTGTCGTCGATTTACGAAATTGCGAAAGAAAGAGATGGAAAAAAAGCCAACTATTTTATATCGTATCACATCGCATCCAAAAGCAACGAAAACGTATACGTATTCGTTAATTAGAAAATTATCACAAGCACCGGGAGTTTTAGCTCGAAACAATACAAAAGGTGTCTTTTGTTCTCGACTTTGGTACGTTTGTCGGGATAAATAATTGTGAAATCGAGCGTCGCAAAGTCGTTTACCTTTCGCTAGGTAACTTTCGCCGATAGCTTTTTGTAACTTTGTTTCATTCAAACGTTCGTATAGTTTCACTTTTTAATTCACTTCGAGTAGAGAATTTTGTTAACCTTTGCCACACCGGCTCCATCTTCGTCTGAAAATCGACGAAGAGAAAATCGTATCGCAATTTTACATACATTTTCCTCTTCAAAACTCTCTTCACTTGTCGGTCTTTGAAAAAGACGATACCTATTTATAAAGGCACGATTGCTCTATTTAACGTGCCTTCGTATTATTTACCCTATTCAAAAGACATATCCATTTTTTTCCTCTATTTGGTGTGAATTGACACTATATGACAGTGGTATACGTACCTAAGTGTACTCTTAAAAGCTCAATTCTATTAATAGCATTCTCCGATACGTATAATCGAAATAGTCGATAAAAAAATATCCCCGAGAGATCATCTAAGGTCGTTTAAGAGGTCATTGATTATAATCGAATGAATTAAATTCGATTAAAAGAGCTAGGATATTCGAATGGTTACGTAGCAGGCTTACTGAATTTTTTTTTCAAAGCTCTAATTCGGTTGTAGGTAATTTGAAAGTAATTTTTTTTGCTAGACTGGAATTTTATCACGATAGGTATATACCTACTCTAGAGAATTCTTTCAAAATTTCGCTACTCTTCCATCTCTCGTTTTAATTAAACTTTCGCCATCACGAACGCACTGGAATGGAATTTTATCGAACTTGATTGAGGCTTTTTAAAGGCGGCTTATTACGGATTGCCTCGAGAATTTTTTTTTCATAATTTAAATACCTCGTTTCGTTTTTCTCCTCGCTCTGCAGTTCTATTTTTAAATTCATTCAATTTTTTGTCAATTTTGTATAAAAAATTTCAAATAAATTTATATTAAAATGTTATCGCAAAAAACCAACTGATTTTATGAGGAAATGAAAATAGAAAAAAAAAACAATCATATAAAATGAGAATTGAAAAGACGACTTATTTAGTTATTTACACGAAAAATTATCGTCCAAGTTTTGAATACTGCTTCTATTCTGGGATCAGACGAATAATTAATTCAAAGAGAGGGTGTGGAAAAGCAAATATTTATTGAAATTTTCAATTTGGAAAATTTATGTCGGCTATTTCTTTTTACAATTGTAGACTTTTTCGTTTTACGAATTTTTATTGTTCACTGCACTTTAATTTCTTCGAATAAGACGATTTTTTCAAGTCCGAGGTTTTTTTTTATTTTGTTTATTACAGCATTTTCTTCTCGAAATGAAGAATTTCAGCGTGATTTAAAGTTTTAAGAAAGTTGAACGAGTAAATGAAAGAAGAAAAAAAAATCATTTAAAAAGTGCGTTCTTCGATTAAAAAAAAAACTTGACAACTAAAGTAGGCATTAAAAAATTTGGATTTTAGAATATTTCAAATTGTTTTGCTACTAAAAAAAAAAAAAATAGTCAAACATAAAAAAAAAACAATGATTTAAAATCAAAGTTTTAAGGGAGTTTTGCATTTTATACAATGACATCCATTTAGTCAAAATTCACTAATGATTAAACAGTTTTTAGGGCTTTTTGGACAAAATGCGAAGTCAAAGAAAATTTCATATACCCACATGAGCTGTTACAATTTTTTTCATATTCAATAAAAATTTCTAAGGTTTATTGGTTGAAAAGTTTGCGAAAACGAAATTTTGTAGAAAATGTATTTTTTTTTTCACTTTGATCCCGTTGAATGAAAAATGTGAAAAAATTATAACAGATAGTACTAGATTGGACCCATATTGAGATGACCTATCTTGAGCGGGGACCCCCCTTTAAGAAATCGTTTTCAATGATTTTTTTTAAAATATGTGATTTTGAAAATTTCGCAAAAAAGGTATTTTTTTTTAGAAAAGTAAAAATCAGCAGTTTACGACCAAAAATTAAGACAAGTCACATTTTTCAACAAAAATTAAAAAACAAAAGACTTGAAAAATTGTTTTCAACGATTTAAAAAAAAATTAGGTTAAAATTGTATTTCAAGACAAATTATAAAATAGTTCAGAATCAAAATTTTAGAAAATCTGTTTTTCGACCAAAAAAAGTAGAATCATTTTTTTCTATGTAGGTAATTTTCAAAAAAAAAAAATAATTGAAAAAAAATGTATTCAACGAATTTTTGAAAAATTAGAACATTGGCATCTTTTGGAAGTTTTTTTTTTTGAAAAAATAGAAAAAGTTATTCACAACCAAAATTTTTAAAACATATTTTATTATATTCTTCGACAAAAATGGAAAAATTGTTTTCAGCAAATTAAAAAACGGACCCAAAAAATTAAAAAAAAAAAAAAACGTGCAATAATTTTTTCCTAATTTTAACCCTTTCGATGTTCTTATGGTTAGACTTTCTAAAATTCGATTATCTTGATTTTAGTAGTGTTGTAAGGCACTTCATCCCATTTACAAAAATGGAAAAAAACTTGATTTTGCAAAAAATTCAAGTGGGAAAACTGAAATTGAAAAAAAAAATTATCATTTCCGATATGAAAAATTACGATTAAAATTAGAAAAAAATGCCTAGCAGTCAAGATGCTACTCGAGAGCCGAATTTATCACTGAGATTTGAACTAGAGCTCCTCCAAAAGAAGGGCTCACCCCAAATTTGGATCTCAAAGGTCAAAACTATCAAAAGGCACATCTGTGACCTCTACCCACTCTACATTTCAAATTTCAGCCTCTCTGGTCATTTGGTTCGGACTGTAGGATCATCAATACACCGAAAAAACAGGAAAAACGAAAAATTCTTTTATTTTTGACCGTGTTTAAGGGTCAAAAAGAGGTCAAAAGTCAAAACCGCCAAAAGGCACATCGGTGACATCTATCGACTTTACATATCAAATTTCGACCTCCTAGGTCATTTGGTTTGGGCTGTAGGCTGATCAACGTACTTCAAAAAACAAGTTAAAACTTGAAAAATTCTTCATTTTTTGACCCCACACAAAGGTCAAAAGGGTTCCAAAAGTCAAAACATGCTAAAGGCACATCACAGACATGAACTGAATCTACGATGAAATTTTGGCACTCCTTGTCCAATTTGGAGGGTCGTCGGTGGCCTGATCAATGTGATAAAAATGACCCTAAAATCCAGTTTTTGGGACCTAACATGGGGTGAGGATGACTTGAAGGGCTAAAATTTGAGTGTTTGAGAAAATTTAGGCTCCCATTGCTGGTATAAGTTTCAAAAAATTTAATCATTTTGAGACCTCACCGCGCCCCCCATAAAAAGGGAACTGACCCCAAATTTGAAGGTCAAAGGTCAAACCCCCTCAAAAGGCTCATCGGTGATCTCTATTGACTCTACATAGCAAATTTTGACCTCCTAGATCATTTGGTTTGGGCTGTACGCTGATCAACGTACCTATGAGACAGTTTTAAAACATGAAAAATTCTTGATTTTCGACCCTACAAAGTGGTCAAATAGGGTCCAAAAGTCAAAATATGCAAAAGGCACATCAGTGGCATGAACTGAATATACGATTAAATTTTGGCGCTGCTAGCCCAATTTTGGGGGTCTGTAGCCTGATGAACGTAAAAAAATGACTGCCAAATTCCACTTTTTGGCCCCTAAAATAGGGTGGGGATGACTTAGGGGGCTGAAATTTGGATATATTGGAGATAATTTGGGTTCTCATTGCTGATATAAGTTTCAAAAAATTTCATTATATTTAACCCAACCTCACCCCCTCTACAAAAAGGGACAACCCAAATTTGAGGGTCAAAGGTCAAAACCCCCAAAAAGCACATCGGTGACCTCCATTGATTCTACCTGTTAAATTTTGACCTCCTAGGTCATTTGGTTTGGGCTGTAGGCTGATCAACGTAGTTAAAAGACAAGTTAAAACTTGAACAATTCTTGATTTTTGACCCTACACAGGGGTCAAAAGGGGTACTAAGGTCAAAACTTTCAAAATGCACATCAGGGACATGAACTGAATATACGATAAAATTTTGGCGCTCCTAGTCCAATTTGGGAGGTCTGTACCCCGATCAACGTGATAAAATGGCCCCAAAATTCACTTTTCGCCCCTAAAATGGGGGTGTGGATGCGTTAGGAGGCTGAAATTTGGACATGTTGGAGATAATTTTGGTTCCCATTGCTGGTATGAGTTTCAAAAATTTTCATCATTTTGGGGCCTCACCGCGCCCACCACAAAAAGGAGACTGACCTCAAATTTGAAGGTCAAAAGTCAAAACTCCCAAAAGGCACATCGGTGACCTCTATCGACTCTACATATCAAATTTCAACCTCCTAGGTCATTTGGTTTGGGCTGTAGGCGATCAACGTACTTAAAAGACACGTTAAAACTTGTAAAATTCTTGATTTTTGACCCTACACAGAGGTCAAATAGGGTCCAAAGGTCAAAATCTGCAAAAGGCACATCAGGGGCATGAACTGAATGTACGATGAAATTGTGGCGTTTCTAGCCCAATTTGGGGGGGTCTGTAGCCTGATCAATGTGTGATAAAATGACCCCTGAAATCCACTTTTTGACTCATAAATTGGAGTGGGGATGACCTAGGAAGTTGAAATTTTGATATGTTTGAGATAATTTAGGTTCTCATTGGTGATTTAGGTTTCAAAAAATTTCATCATATTTTACCCCACCTCACCCGGCCACCCCTCCACAAAAAGGGGGCATATCCAGAATTTCAAGTTGGCGGCCCAAAATTTCTAGAGTGTAATTCCCGTGCATAGAGAACCCCAAGTAGGTATCAAGTTTGACCTCATTCGACCCATTAGACTTGGTTCTGAAAAAATATCAAGTGCTCAAAAATTTTTAAAACAAAAAATGTCTGATAAAATGTCTAAAAGTCATTCAAATTATTATTTTTTTGCTTCAGAATGTCTGACAAAATTATCAAAATGTCAAAAAAATTTTAATTTTCAATGTTTCAAAATGTCTGACAAAATATTGATAAAATGTCTAAAAGACATTCAAATTTTTTTTTTTTAATTTATAAGTTTCAGAATGTCTGACGAAATATCTAAGTCAGCGTGACAGTTTTTGTTAGGTTGTTGTTAAGGATTTCGTCACGTTTTTAAATTTTGTGTGCCAGAGCAAAAACAAGAAAATGCTAAAAATAAAAAAGGAATTGAAAGATGGCCAAATTAGTAATATTTATGGGAAAAACAAGAAATACATAGATAAAAAAAAAAAAATGTTCAACTGGTAAAAAAATACAAAAATGACAGAAATGAAAAAATGGACCAAAAATACAGGCAGGACAGAAACTATAGAAGTGACTGAAAATAAAAAATGACAAGTTAACAAAATTGACTAAAAATACTTGCAATGCAGAGAGGACAGAAATTACAGAAGTGACCAAAAAGACAAAAATGACAAAATTTATTAAAACTTCAGAAACAATAAAACTGATGGACCAAAAATACAATCTGAGAGTAATAATAAAACTTATCAAAGAGACAGAAATGACAAAATTGACCAAAAAGGCAAAAAATAACAAAATAGGTGATACAAAGACAAAAGTAAAAGAGCTGGTATTTACTGAAAATACAAAAGAGGCAGAATTAACAGAATGGACCTTGAAAATAAAAATGACTGAAAATGACCAAAAAAGGAAAAAGTGACAGAAATGACAGAAATTATTGTGAAAGAAAATAAAAAAACAACAAAATTTACCAAATACACAAAAACGACAGAAACAGTACAAGTTATCTAAAATACAAACATAATTGGCCAAAAATACAAAAATGACAGAACTGATGAAAGTGACAAAAAATACAAAAATGTTGTAATTGGCCTAAAAGACCGTAACAACATGTTCAAGTAGTAAAAAAAAAATACAAAAATGACAGAAATGAAAAAGTGGACCAAAAATACAAAAATTGTGGAAATAACAAGAATGATATAGGGATAAAATAAAATGATTACAGAAATTGCAAAAATGACCAAAAAATCCGAATAAAATGATGGCACAAAACAGACAAAAACTAAAAATAGAAAAAATAATAGAAAAATAATTTTTTTTTTTTGTTAATCTGAAATGGTAAAAAAATAAGGAAAAAAACGAAATGAAAAACTTGACAGAAAAAAAAAATTCAACAGAAGTGACTGAAAAGGCAGTAATGACAGAAATTATGTCGTGAATTACAAATTTTAAGAATAAGAAAAAACAGAAGATGATTCAGATATATCGGTCGAGATTTTTCTACTCATTGCCATCATTTTTTTTTGAAATCATCTTCGAAGCTCCGGAGTACCTAGAATAATATCTTGACTTCGTTTCTACGTTCAACATATCCGGATCAATATATCTATTACATTATAAACATACTAAACTCTGAATAGTGTTAACAACCCGTAATGATTCGTTTTCTCAAAGTGTCAAATTAATTTTAAGTACGACATAAATATCACAACATCGTACCGTCCCACACGAGCTAGTACCTATATCACAATACCTCCATATTTAAAAAGTTATCGTAATTTTACCATTTAATTACAGCTTATGCGTAGGCGATACCTATTTTCTTTTCGGCATAGTTTTATTTTGTGTATCTATCACGCGTCAACTGATATAATTATACGTTTAATCGTGCGTGAAAAAATATACATTTATTTTGAAGTATCATATGTATAATTATAAGCTGATGTAAATGGATATCATTCGTTCGAATGGTCACGTTAAAATTTTCCAATGACTTCGTTCGGTTTTTGGAAGTAACCAAAATGAAAAGAAGAGTGCTAACGACAGCACTGTCATGAAGTGTAGGACGATTTAAAAGACGTAGAGAGGTCAATTTACGATGATGATGATAGCGAGAGCAATGGAAAAAGGGATACGGAAATGCCTGGTGGGCGAAGAGAGGACCAGAGTCAGGGGGGATGAACAAATATCGGACAATGGTACCTTGTATAAGTGTTAGTTTTCATTCGAAAACATGGAAATACATCTCGTCGATTTCGGACACCGCACATGCAAATATGATCCAACGATTTGTTCATTAAGGAGGCGATAGACGTTGGTTAGTATTTTTCACACGACGTGTTACACGGTCGAGCGAGACAGAGAGAGAAGCTCGCGGGATACTCTTCGTATACCGAATAATTCGTCAAAAGTAAATGAAACGTAATATTTAAAACCGCAAAAAGGTTCCAGTAACACGAACCGCGTACTTTCTCGTGTCAGGTCGTTCCCTGCTTCTGTCTTTCTCTCTCTCAGGATCCGGCATCGGTAGAAGCACCAGCACACATGCATTGCAAAGAGGAGACCCCGACGCATACATTAAAATAAATGAATATTCATTTATATTAAACAGCCTCCGCGTTAAACGTTTAGTCTAAACGAACATGTTGAAGGTGGTATCTCTATGTGGCTTCCCTCTTCCAGTTTTTTTTTCCCAACTCGAGCTCGTGCTCGTACTCGAGCTCCCTCAACTTGGTATATATCTTTTTCCCTGACAAACGAGAAGCAACAGAGTTGTACTTTACTGCCATACGCTGCCCCTGGATGTACTTTTCATGCCTAACTTACCATCCCCGAAACGTACATGTATTTTAATGCGGCAGCGATGGATGGGTCGGTGGAGGCGAAGGCAAGGTAAACTCTACGAGTACGATAAGGCAATGTGTTAATGGACTATGAAGAATGGAAAACTGTTGCTTCGATTGTACATATACCATGCGATACAGACAGGTAGTCGTTTGCCTGCTCCGTTAATTTTCTGATTTAGATATGTAGTCGAATTTTTCCTCTATTTTTTTACACTCAGGAAAATGCAGCAGAGCTTGACTCTGTTTTCGCTCAAGTATTATTTTGCTGTGTTGACCTCGTTGCAGAGGGACAAAGTATTGAAAGAGGCGAATTTTGGAAAACGAAGTACCTATATTTTTGAGAGCTTTTTGAATGAAAATGATTCCAGATATAGCAGGTTGAAAAAAAATTGATTTTTAATATTTTTTTTCTAAAAAAACAAAATTTTTCGAATGTTTTAGATTTTTTTTTCTTGAAATTTATTCGAAGTAGAATTTTTATTAGGAACGAATTTCTAAAAATTTTATTTTAAAGAAAGGTATGGTACTTTTTTCTAATTTTCAATTTCGGTAAAATATGGCTTCTCTTAGCGCAATTTATTGAAAGTGATTTTATTTTTCAACTTCATTAATTTTTTTTAGACTTCAAGAAATATGACTCTCACTTCCGCATTCAACTAAAAAAAGTTATTTTTCCCAGTGCCAGAAATAAATGGGGCAGGAGACAACTCGCTCCCCCAATACTTCGTAGATCTTTAGAATTGGCCAAGAACTAAAAAATTTGGAAAAAATTCAAAAATTGGAAATTTTTAATTTTATGAAATTAGGGCTAAGTCAATTTTTTTTTAATTCAGCTAAATTTTCGAAACTTTTCAGAATATTCGAAGTTATTGACACATAAAAAATTGGCAAAAATTTAAGAAATTTAAGAAAGTTGATAATGAAATTTAGTAATTTTTAAATTTTTATAAATTTTCAAATTTTCTGCATTCTTAAAGGCCTAAGCAGCAGCATCTGGTGCTTAATTAAAAAAATAATAATAAGTAATAATAAAAAAATATACTTGCAAGTTTCAAAATTCTGTAAAATTTTTTTAAAATTCTAATAGCTCAATTTTCAAAGCGATAGTAAAAATTTTTTATGAATTATTTCGGTACCTACAAAAAAGCAAAATCTCAAAAATTTTTCAATTAAAAATTAAAAAGGAAGAAGAAGAAAAAAAACAGACGTTTTGAAAATTAAACTAGAGCTTAGCTGCCAGAGTGTGTGTAGGCATTGGCTATACCTCGAGAACCAAATCAATTCAAATATAAAATTTTAAATTTTAAAACGAAATTAAAGATTTTCAAAAATGTCCTTAATCGATTTTTCATTTATTTTCCAATCAAAAAATAAAAAATAAATCAATTTCTGAAATAAAAAAAAATTAGGTAACAAAAAAATACGAGAGTTATTTACAACTAAATTAATTTTTTTTTCAACCCCCCCCCCCCCCCCAAAAAAAAAAAATTATTTCAAAGGAGGTATTTAATTAGAAGTCAGACAAAAGAAATAATTCTCAGAAATGAATGAACAAATAATTTTATCACATGCCTTTCCTTATCTTATCTCAGCGGATGTTTTGACCAGCAGAAAAAAGCAAATCAACTATATGATTATGCTAAGAAAAATACCTTATCTTATCGCATTTTTTATTTTTTATGAGGTATTTTATAAAGCCCCTGATGAAAGAAGTAATTCTAAGAAATGAATGAACAAATAATTTTGCCACATGCCTTTCCTTATCTTATCTCAGCGGATGTTTTGACTAACAAAAAAAAAAAAAAACAACTATTTGTTTATTTGCAAAAAAAAAATCCCTTTTTTTTAC
>FIZV01068394.1:0-14619 GCA_900050545.1 Trionymus perrisii | reverse complement strand
CACCGCAACAATACGAGCTTTTGGTGTTCCGTCAGATTTCATTGTAAAAATCCACTTAGTTGGAACTATTATCATAGATTTTTCTCGCGGAACGAGTTGCCAAACATTTCTTTCATACATGACGTCTAGTTCTCTTTTTATAGCTGGAGACCACAGCTTCGAGTTAATTTCATTCATAGCTTCGTTAAATGACATGGGAATTTCTTTTGATGATATAGACGAGAACGATTCGATGTAACAACTATTAACATTGATATTATCCACATTTTCCTGTATTACGTGAGAATTAACATTTTTATCAGAAGGTACACAAGGTTCGTCAACTACGTTAGGTTTAGGTATAGAATTATTTTTAGATAAGTTATCATCGTTTTCATTAGAGTTTAGAGGTTCGGTTGTTTCTTCCAGTTGTTCAACTGAGAAATGAAGAGTATCATATTCAGTCGGGTCTGTTTCAACATCATTTTTATAAAGTACAGAATCGTCAATAGTAACGTTACAAGATGTTATGATTTTGTTAATTTTCGATTTATTTTTAGTACTAAATTCGACTAACTTATAACCAGTTTTAGTAAACCCTACTAGATACATTGTAGTTGAGCGAGGTAAAAACTTGTGTCCTTTTGGTAACAATTCAGTCTTTACATGAGCACGAGCTCCGAATATTTTTATATTAGATACGTCAGGTGCTTTATTGTAAATCATTTCATACGGGGTAAGATAATCAATACGAGAATGAGGCGTACGGTTATATATATAGCAGGCTACATCAATCGCTAAACTCCACATATTTACTGGAAAGCCAGATTCAAACAACAACGCTCTAGCTCTTTCCTGCAACGTACGATTAAGTCTTTCAACTAACCCATTGTGCTGATGACAATGCGGTTCTGAAATCTCTCTGACAATTCCAAATTTTTCTAGTACTTTACTTACTACTTCGTTGTTAAATTCTAAACCTCCATCACACCTGAGAATATTAAATTGTCCACAGCCTGGAAAACGAGCTTGCAAGAAACGAAAAGCTTCGTTCAAACAAACTGAAACATCCGAAGCTGCTTTCGATTTAATCACAAAAACTTGTAGAAAACGTGTAAAATCATCAATAACATTTAGAATATATTTATTTTTCGTTTCGAACGATACGGGAGAAATAGGGCCCATTAAATCAACATGAATTATTTCACACGGACGAGTCGCCCTATCACGATCTTTACTAAATGATTTTGATGTTTGTTTTGATTTTATACACACCGGACATATTGTTTCATTATCTGTTGCTATTAAGTCATTGACCCCTTTCGCAACAGTTTTTAATTTATTTACAATTGGAGCGGATATGTGACCCATACGTCGGTGCCACAAATCCCCCTCCTTTTTCAATGATTTTATTTGTTTCGGTGATAATTTCGATTTTTTAGTTTTTCCAGACCTCCTTTGTACATTCGCAACTAAAATTACTAGATCGTCCCTGATTTCACATTTTTCTCGATTTTCATCTAAACATTTACTAACGGATGCGTCTTTTGTTTTATCATACACTTTAACCGAAATACAATATTGATTATTTTTCACAAAAATATGAGCTATTTTGCTCTTAATTTTTCTGCATGATAGAAAACCGGACTTAGGATTTAGAATCAACGACGTTTTAAATTGATTATTTAAGGAGGCTGCACTTATTACATTCGAATTTGCCTCGGGTACAAAAATTACGTTATTTAATTGAATAATGCTTTTAGTTTTACCATTTGAAATTAGGATAGGAAGAATTCCAGATCCTGTTGCTTTTAACACAGTTTTAATATTTTTATCAAGCATAGTAACGTTTCGCGGAGATTCAAAAATTTTAAAATTAATTAAAAAATTACTACAATTTACAACGTGATCCGACGCGCCACTGTCTACTAGAAATTCTACGTTTGTATTAAAGTTTTCGATTGGAATTTTACCTTTAGTTTTCTCTGGACAATCTTTACGTTCATGCCCGTAGTTATGGCAACTATAGCACATTCGACCAGGATTTTTACATTCAGACGCGTTGTGAAAATACTCGCCGCACTTTTTGCATCTAATTTTCGCCTTTTCTTCACGCGTCATTTTCGATAATTTTTCTCGTTGAGATTTTGTATATTTCTCGTCATAACGAGTGGGCTCGGAGTTGGACGCAGAACTAGTTGTAGATCTAGAATTATTAGATTTTAATACCTTAATCGGATGAGCGGAAGAACTACTATCATCAGCTTTTCTTTTCGTAGGGATGGCTCGATCTCGTGGTTTAAGACCAGCAGCAACATCAGTGAACTTTTTCTTAATAACTTCTAATGTAACGTCCGGTAGCGACGAAATGGTCGCATAGAAGGAGAAAAAATAGGATTTTGGGTCGTTTATTCCATCGATTTTATTTAGGAATAACGTTTTTACGTATTCGTCCGGATAAACAGTGCCAAGTTCGCGATATTCGTCGATAATTTTGTCGAAGTCACCCAGAAAACGCTCGACATCGTATCCGGCTCGAAATTTCAGTCTAGACGTTCGTTCATGCAATGAGACATAATCTTGCAACCTGCTTCCACCAAACGTTTCTTCGAGGTATTTCAAAGTTGAAAATGCAGTGAGAATTTTAGCAATGCGAAGACCAATTGATTTCGACACGCTTGCTCGAATAAATTGTACAGTTTGTGCATCTAAAACAACCCTACGACTAGGTGAGACGTTAATAGTCATACCGCAATCCGACTCGATAAACGCTGTCAAATTTAGTGCCCGCAAATCCAGATCGATCATTGCTCGCCAAGAATTATAATTTCGATGACCCAGAAGTTTTTCATTTTCAGCGATGTTTCGGATTACGAACGGCGGAGTTATGTATAATTTGTCAAGATTAAGTAGGCGCTGCACTTCGTCGTTATTCGCGGCAGTAGTGGCATTCTCGGAACTGGCAGTAGTAGTTTTCGATCTAGTCGACATTTTGGAGAACAAAAAAAATACTAAAACAAACGAATTAGAAAAATTGTAATGGTTGATGTTACCAGGAACTGATCAAGAATGGTTGAGTTTTATCTCAACCATTACAATACGCGTCTACAACTGAACGCTAGGTTGATTACTCTTTAGAAAGGTAAACATGAGAATACAAGCAGCCAGAGATTGGTATGGGTGAACCTTTTGAGTAAGAAGCCGTATATTACTGCTTCTACTCCTACACCCCCTCCCACACATACCAATTGTACAAGTCGACATACAGTATGATCCTAGGACCAACTATGCATCAATGTAAATTTTAATCCGAAGAAAAAAAAACATTATTTTGGCATTTTAGAACTGATTCGAAAAACAAATTCATGAATACCACACAAGTCATAATGGAAACAAGATATACTTATTTAAGTAATGAAAAATATAAACTCATTTTTGGAAAAAAAAATAAGGATTAAGTACAAATATAAGGTGAATATTCAATATCAATATTACGTATACGCGAGAAAAAAAAAAAATTACTCATTACAGAACGAACAAATGATCGAGGAACGATAAACGATTGCGTACATTATGATTAGGATTTGGAAAAAAAAAATTACTTGAGAAACTAGGATAACTGGAATAACTTGAGATACAAGATAACGAATGACCAGTGCGAGTGAAACAATTTACGAGTGATATGCAAAATTTCAGTTCTGAGTTTCTGCATGTTTATTTTCTTTTTCTAAAATAAAAAAAATAAATCAAACATATTACTTCAATGTTAGGATTTGATTTTTAATTTCATTAAACGTATCTTCAGGAAGCGCTTTTGTTAACCAGTCGGCTAATTGATTCTTTGAATCGACTTTTTCAATCTTAATTATGCCATTTCGAACGTATTCGCGTTTTTTTAAATACTTGAGTTCTATGTGCTTTACACGACTATTACTTGTTTCATTACTTGAAATACTAATCGCAGCTGTATTATCCTCATGAAGTACAATCGGATAAACAACATCACCGATTATTTCTTGGGAAAGTCTAGCAATAAATAAAATTTCTTTCATCGCTTCACAAATACTTATGTACTCGGCTTCGCCGGAGCTTTCCGCACAACATGGTTGTAGTTTAGAGCCCCAGCCGATCGTGTTACCAAAGTAATTAATTAAATAGCCAGTTGTTGACTTACGAGTGCGTGAATCACCCGCGAAATCGGCGTCGACATACGCTTCGAACGCTCGAGATCCTTGTGAATACAACAGACCATATTTACTAGTATTTTTTAGGTACAAGAAAACGCGTTTTAATAGAACAAAATGTACAGGTTCGGGATTCGATTGTGCTCTCGACAGGAAATTAACAGCAAAAGCTACATCAGGTCTAGTGGTATTAGAAACATACAGTAAAGCGCCGATTGCTTGTCTGTATGAACAAAAATTCTCATTTTCTTTGCAACGAATGTTTTTATGTAAATTAACAGGTACCATCGGTATACTGAAACTAATATTATCTTTTTCTAAACCGAAGGACGAAATAATTTCATCTATGTAGATTTTCTGATTTAAAAATACTGATTTATGATCGAGGGACCATTCGAGAGTTAAGCCAAGAAACTTTGTTGGTCTACCCAAAATTTTTACTTGAAATTCGGTTTCGATCAATTTTTTCGTATTTTCAATCCCTACAGCATCATTACCAGAAATTAAAATATCGTCAACGTATACAATTACTATAACTATTTTGCCTTCAGATATTAATACATAAATACAAGGTTCTCGTTCATTCCTTACGAAGTGTATAGACAACATAAAAGAATTGAACCTTAAATACCAGCATTTTGGTGCAGTTGGAAAACCGTATAAAGCCTGTATAACTTGACATACAAACTGTCTTCGGTCTCCTTCGGCACCATCAGGTATTAGAATATACTTAACGCGATCTAATTTTGCGTACAGAAATGCATTTTTTACGTCAAGTTGTTCAACATTCCACCCGTAGTGTACGACAGCCGCAAGAAACCATTTTACAGTGATTTGTTTTGGTGTAGGTGAAGTAGTATCTTTTGGTGTATACACCTCTGGATCACGACACCCCACCGCAACAATACGAGCTTTTGGTGTTCCGTCAGATTTCATTGTAAAAATCCACGAGGAGGTACCAGAACTGCCCCACGCGGATTTGAACGAAATGTTGCCTTTGTTGTAGCTCGAGGCGCCAATAGTTCATCATTGAAACGCCAGGTGCCCGTTTTGATTAGAAGTCCAGATCTAGGAGGGAAAAGTTTCGATTTTTGGGTGTATGTGAGCCTTGTTCGAGGAACAAATTTTTTTCGCAAATGAGAATCTAAAATTGCTATCTTGTAGTACTCATCGAGCTGAACAAAAAATGTTCTATGGACATTTTGCCTATCACCATTATTGAAGGGGCTACACTACGTTAAAGATTCCTAAAAGCAGAATATTTACCAAAAAACAGAAATAAATTTTAAATAAATTCTTTTAAGTTATTTTTGATTAAAAATAGCGAAAGTAATGGAGAGATACACTATCCATCCTTCAACTAACGTAATCGAAAGAACGCCATCTACCTTGAAAAAAATAAAACTTTGTTCTGTTTTTACGTACATCGTCTGTGGCATAGAGTACATATAACATCCTAGAACCTACTAATGTAAATAATGGCTTTTTGATTTCAAGTAAGTACAACTACATTCATTTCAAATTTTAATTGAGAGATATCACAACCATTTTTATTACGTTAGTTACAGTTTTCGTTTCAATCGTTGTTTAGGTTAAATATTGTGGTAGTGAGGGTTTTGAAAAAAACATGCGATACACAATACTGTATCTTCACACCACGAGCACTGTAGAAAAGGCCTCAATGCACCGCAGTTATCGCATTTATTCTTCGTGAAGTCGAAATTAATTTTCTTTAAACTTGGGTATTCTTCAGGAAGTTGGACATCAAATCCTGCCTTTCTCCAACCAGACATAAATATGGGGTAAAATTTTGGTGACTGAAATTGGTTTAATATTAAACTGTTGAGTCGTATAATATTATTCCTGTCATGTAACTCAATTTCTAGACCATCTAAAATTATTTTTTGCGAAAAACCTTTAATAAAATTTTTCCACTGCCGGAACCCAGCGAGATCTAGCGGCTGTAAAAATTTTGTTGACCCTTCTGGAAGAGTTCTTATTTGTACTTCTTTGTCCGGAAATCTAAAAATAGTAGCGTCACTTTGTCCCGTCCAAGAATCCTTTATAATACACGCTTTTTCTGCAATCATCTATCATCTAATTATATTAAAAGCAAGAATTTTAGCCATGGAGATTATCCCTTGTACATAGGGTGATTGCGGCAGCATGACAAAAACTTCGGGAAATTCGCACTATACCGTAGAACCGAGCAATGACGGTTTGAATGAATTAAACAAATATGCATAGGCAGTTAATTTAACATAGGTGTAGTGCAACAGAACTGAGCAATTGCAGTTTGAAAAATAACAAATTGGAAACCTTGTAAAAGTCGTGTTTAAAAATTCTGGAAGATCTTAAAAATTTTCTGCATCGATTCAGACCTTCACAAAAAAATTGATTAGAATTAAAAAAATATATATATTCTTTCGATTTGTATTTTTTTCATGTGGTTTTGAAGGAAATCTATTTTTTTCCTTTTGATATATTTTGAAAATATGTGGGCGGGGAGGGGGTGATTTTTTTATTATTCAAAAAAAAAATGGTAGTTTATGCAAAGGTACTAAAAATTTACAATATTTCGAAAAATTATTAAATTATTGAAAATTTAATAATTTTTAAAGAATTTTAAATTTTTGAAAAACTTGTAAAACAGAGAATTTTGAAAAAAGTTCAGCAATTTTGAGTAATTTGATAATTTCTAAAAATTCATCAGTTTTGTAGAAACTTGAAATTTTTCAGAAATTTGACCGTTTTAAAAATTCAATCATTTTTGAAAAATTTTCAGTTTTTGAGAAAATTACAATTTTTAAATTTTTTTTAAATGATGATTTTTGAAAAATCGATAATTTTTTTGAATTGAATTGAAAAGTTTGCAATTTAGACAAATTAATAGTTAGTTTTTAAAGATGCGAAAAAATTGTTTTGAATTTTTTAAGAGAAATTAGTTCTTCAAAAAATTGAATCGTCAACTTATTCCATATAACAGTCCTCTTCCCCCTTTGAAAAAATGACACAGTAATGTACCAATTTTTCTGACTTCCTTACATTTTTCCTACCTCATCCGCCACTTTATAACTAAGAGAACATTGATGAAATGACTAAAATTGATGAAAATTGAAAAACAAAAATTACCAGGGCGGCCCAAAAGTTAGTTCCCGTTTTTTCACTTGAGTGGTTCACAAAAGAAAATATGTATATTTTCCTTTGAAATAATCGATTATACAACTTCTATAACTTATCGAAACGACAGTTTCTTCCATGTGTTTACGAGTCGTCCTGAGAACATAACATTGCCAGATAGTCGTAAATGGCTAATTGAAGATTGCTCAACTTCTTCATAAGTTACGTGTAGAGTGCTTGTAATTTTATTTACATACTATGTTTAATTGTGTAACTCCAAGTAGATAATTTTGAAGTATATTTAATTCTTTTGAAGTTGAAATTTTGTTCAATAAAATACATTATTCATTCACGTTCTCACGATACAAAAGCGTATTATTAATTAAGACCAGTTAGTATTCAATATTTTACGTTCTTTACGCCGGGCTTGTAATCCCACAAATGTAAGAAAACTTAATTTCAGTATGTTCGGAGTTTCGTTTAAAATTTTTGTTTTGGGTAGTTTTTACTCGATATGGATATTTTTCAAACTGACAGTCATAGTAGGCAGTACTCATATACTTGGCATCAATCCTACTGAATATTCAACTGGAGCATGATGAATAAAAATGCTAATTTCAAATTGACATACTGCGCTATTCGTATTCATTGAAAAAATAACAGGTCATTACAGCACAGTACTTGATGATACTCCGCAGTATCTAGTTTTAGTTGAAAATAGTGCGAAACCCTTAAATAGATCAGTGAACGGATCATTTTATGTACCTACTCGCAGGCGACCATTTTTTTGATAATTAATGATTTTAACAAGAAATCTAGACGCGTGGTAGATAAATTGAAAATTTTTGTAGGATTTTGAAGTAATTTTTTTAAAATGATATTTTTCGTATATGAGTATAACGTTGGATAACATTTTCATTACCTTCAAAAAAAGAACAATCTTACACGATAGAAAACTGAACTCCACCGTATTTTCAATCGCAGAAGTTTTTCATTTTGAAAGCGACAGCAGGTAAATTTTGAGGATTGTTTTTTATTCAGATGATAAAATTTCAAATGGTTTACAAGAATTCAATTTTTTTCAATTAGGCTAAATTGCAAATGTTTTTATTATTTTTACTAAAATTTTGAACGTATTTTTGCGATTTCTGAAATAATTTATAAAATTCAAAACAATCAAAATTAGGTACTTTGAGAATACCTACTTATTTCAAATAATTTTAATAAGAAATTAAGATATCATTACTTTAGCAAATCTGGACCCTCAGAGAAATTCGAGCTTAGCGGGGGCATAAAACTACCAAACCCAGAAATTCAAGACAATTGTAAAGTCAAATTAATTCTGAGAAAACTTCTTCACAAAATTGTCAAAATTCTCATAGAAAATGTTGGGGGAAATACGTCCTTAAAACAATCCCTTGAGAAAATCATTTTGAAAAATGAAGAAAAAAAATTGAAAAAAAATTAATGGCTAGTTTCTTCTATTTTTAAACAAAAAAATAGATACCTTCAAAAAAGCGACTTTATAGTAAGCGTTTTGCAGAAAAATTTTTAAAATCCCCCAACTCACAAAAGTTATTGATTTTATAAAAATTACTAAATTTTCAAAAATCATTTTTTTTAAACTGTCAGTTAAAATTTCTAAATTTTTAAAAATTGTCGAATTTTCAAACATAGGTATTTGAATTGCTTAAAATTTCTGAATTTTCTGAAATTTTCTAATTCACTGTTTTTTCAAGAATTACGGAATTTTCAAAAATCATAATTTTTTAGAATTTCTTAAAATTGTCCTTTTTTTAAAAACTAACAATTTCTCAAAAATTATTAAAATTTTTATAAATTATTGCAAAATTTTCAAAAATTATGAATTTCTCAAAAACTGAAAATTTTTTAAGATTTTGGAATTCTCAAAAATTGTCAGTTTTCCAAAATTAAAAAATTTTCAAAAATTGATGAATTTTTAAAAATTGCAAAACTTGAAAATTTATAAATTTCTTAAAATTGTTGAATTTTAATTCACAAAAATTACTAATTTTACAAAAAATACGGAATTTTTAAAAACTTTTTTTTTTAAATTGTTAAATTTCTCAAAAATGGTTTTTTTTTAAATAAGTTTTTTAAAAACTGAAAAATTTTCAAAAAATTTTTAATTTTCAAAAGCTAAAAATTTTTAAAATTTCGAATTTTTAAAAACTAAAAAAATTTTAATTTTTTTTAAAATTGCTGAATTTTTTGAAATTTTATATTTTCCAAAAATTATTGATTTTCAAGAATCACGGCACTTTCAAAAATCATAATTTTTGAACATTTCTTGAAATTTTCATTTTTTAAAAAACTAACAAGTTCTTAAAAATTATTTGAATTTTAAATTATTTTAAAATCATCAAGTTTCTAAAAATTGTCAATTTCTTAAAATCTAAAAATTTTCAAAATTCAAGTATCGAATTTTTAAAAATTGCAAATTGCTGAATTTTCTAAAGTTTTCTAATTCACAGAAGTTATTGATTTTACAAAAATTATGGAATTGTCAATAATCATTTTTTTTTTCTTTTCAATTTGTCAGTTTCCTAAAAACTGTTTTTTTTTAATTTTTTAATTTTTAAAAATTGCGAGTCTTTCAAAAAATTTCTAATTTCTAAAAATTGTTGAATTTTCTAACATTTGCAAAATTCTTCAAAATTTCTGAATTTTTAAAAATTTTGGATTTTTGATGGTCCAACAATTTTTCAAAATTGTAAATTTTCAAAAATTTGCCAAATTTCAGTACCAGTTGCATCAACTGCCATTTTTTTAGAAATGTTAAAAAAATCACCCCTACCTCGCCCACATACCTTCAAAATATATCAAAAGAAACAAAACTAGAGTCCCAATAAAACCATATGAAAAAAGTTCAAATCAAAAAAATAAAATGATTTTTTTTTTTTCAATTCCAATTATTTTATTTTTTTTTTTTGAACTCCGCAAATATTTTTGCAGCTGCACAACGAACTTTTGGTACTGCGCAAAATGTGCGGTACTGCACGTGAGAATAATCCCTGGTCCCAACAAACCGTATCGATTTCAAAAATACAGTTTTCTCCTAATAATTCAAGCAAGCATATTTTTACATTTACGTGTTTTTTAAATGCTCCATATTTTTACCCACAAATAATCTCTTCAAAGTACTGTCCATAACCTGAATTTTCAAGTAATAAGCCAACCCTGGAAAATTTAGGGAATATGGCTCCATGAAATGAACATCTGCACTCAGGTTCGAAGCGATCAGGGGTTTAGGGAGGACTACCCAAGTCATTTTGGAATTGACAAAAGTTGGCAATTTCAACTTTTGAGTAACAATAAAGAAAAAATTGAAATTGAAAAAATGAAAAAATCAATTTTTTCCCATGTGTTTTCCGGAAATAAAACGCTTACTATAACCTTTTAATCAATAAATTTGCGTCATTGGAAAGCTCGAACTTTTTTATCTAGAAACATTACTAAAAATAATATCATGTTAATGAGAAAAATTTTCATGATTTTTTGAACACGTTTTTTAAAAATATATTGCCCCCTTCAGCTACCCCTGTCCACCTGGCAAGGTGATCAAGCACATGGAAAAATTTTAGACAAAATTTTCTATCCATCGTCGCAGAGTGCAACTTCCTACCCATCATGACACTCGAGTGACGCAAACTTTAAAATGCCGAACAAAATCAAAAACGAAATTTTTTCGAGTCTATAACTTTGTCCCTACTGTCCAGAGGGTAGGCAAACATTCTATCATTGTTTCAGTACATGTTGCATACTTTCTGGATGGAAGGTCTTACTTCTGCCGCAAAACACCCTGTAAAAGTATACTTTTTTTTTTTAAATCAAAAAGATAATAAGCTTAAATCCAATGCTTGAAACTTATTAAAAACTAAATAGGCATCTATTGCAGGTTTTCCACAATTGTTGAAGCATAACCTAGTGTGCGGTAATTAAAACTTGAAAATTATACTAAGTAACTTATTGTGAGTTTGGCAAGCACACTTGACCCCCTGAATAAAAAAAAAAAAGTTTTATTTATTTCATTACAAACAGTACGAAACAATTGCTTAACCAGAAGCACGAAGGAAGTTGTTATAAATAGTTTTTGAGTCTATGACAAAGTTCTTCTCCTCAAATTGTACATAATCATATTTTTGTCAGAGAGGTAGGGCAGAATTTGTTTTGTTCCTAAGACTAAATGAAAATCAAAAATCATACCAACGACGAAATTATCTCTCTCTGTGATATGAACATCACAAGACGGTTAAAAAGGAAATTTTTTTTTCGATTTATTAATTTAAATTTAATCTCTTTTATCAAGTATAATGTATGCTTCAGATTCTTTATATTAGATGGCAGGAAAAGCAATAAAGGTTATAAAAAATTAAATTTTTTTTTTTAAATGTCAACACCAGCATAAGGCTAGTTAGCAGCATTTGTGTGACATTGGCTTTTGCTTTATTCATTCATGACGAATCAGCTAATTTTTCACATGGTGCGGTCATTATCAAATTACATCGAGATATAGACGTTAATAGAGTATAGGTACGATTGTCATGTCACCGTAAACCACGGGGTTGGAGTAGTATTTAGTTTACATCTTAAATTAACCAAATCCCCTCGGTCGATGTACGCGTACAGCCTTAGATAATATACACAGCTGAGCCAAGTTCACCCTTCGCAAGGCCTGTTTATCGTATAAGCAAAGCAATAACATGACCAAAATCACACTTATACATTTGCATTTAAATCTTGGTAACACGAGAGTTCCGAAGGCGTCCTTCCTCTTTGGTGTTGGCTCTTGTTGCCTTCAGCCTTGACAACAATGATGCATTAAAATTGTACCGAGCATATTTAGTCGAAGCATGTCTAACCACACGTTAAAGTGTATTATAGTTTCAAAACGTATAAACTTTTACAATGGCAAAGCTGCCAACCGAAGGGTTAGGGGTTCGCTAGGGCTTGTTATAAATGTGCATGTTCGTTTTGCGTTACTCGTCCATACGATTTAGAAGTATTACAACGAGATATTTAAACCTCGAAAAGTTTATTTCCAAAACAATGAATTCGGGTTAACTAATCTTGAAATACCGGAATATGAACCGTCATGTACGTCTTTTGCCGTCTTATACTGTATTTGTAGTGTATATACTTGTACCCCCGGTATATATGCGATGGCGGCGGAGGTGGTGGTACTCGTACACAGTTTATAAAACGTTTTATTCGACTATTGTGTAAAAGTTTGTGAAAATTTACGCTAGAAATATACCAGCGAAGATTTCGTCGCCAGCCCTGCTCGGCAGCATAACTCGCGGATCGCAATCGCGTCTCGTCGTCGTACGTGTATAACGAGGCAGCAGCTTTGCGCAGCTACGCGGCATTTCAAACAAGCAACGCTAGCTCACTGAAGATGATGCTACACAAACTGAAATTACTCCTTTAAACATCTTATAAGTAAATAAACTTCACCGGGCGTAACTTTTAACAACATAACAATGATATGAATTGAGGTCGTAGTTTTTAGCTACACCGAGCATGTCTCGCCTCTCTTTCGCCTCGTTCGCATTTTAATGATTTTTATAATGTTGTAATATTTATACGAGATGCAATTTGCATACCATACCTTTATCTTTTTTTTTTTAATTTGTTTTATTTTTTGAGTAAGTTGAGTCAGTTTTTCAAATACAGTTAACTATTCTCGAACTAAAAGACATCAGATCACACATTCTCACGAACTAAAAACTCGAGCGACCAAATATAAAAATACTCTAATACAATAAAGACACAGAATTTATACCTTGACTCTATTACATGAATAGAAATAATTCTCCAACTTTTCATAGAAGGAAACCGACTTTCACCAAAACAATTAGAAATTCTAGCCAAAGGTGAAAAAAATATCATTGAAGACACATACTACAAAAAAAATGTAAAGTGCACTTTAAATTAAAATAACCTATTATTAACACTATGCCGGGTGTTTCAGATAGAGGTAAGGCCTTCCAACCAGGAACTATGCAACACATACTGAGTCTATGTTAGAATGTTTGCCTACCCTCTGGACAGTAAGGGCAAAATTACAGACTCGAAAAAAAATAGTTTTTGATTTTGTTCGGCATTCAAGCTGGAAGCAGCACTCCTGCGGCGATGGATAGCAAATTTTGTCTAGAATTTTTCAATGTGTTTGACACCTTGCCAGGTGAGCAGGAGGAGCTGAGGGGGGCAATATATTTGAACGTGTTCAAAAGTGGTTGATTTTTTTCGGATTTTTCAAAAAATCATGAAAATTTATCTCATCAACATAATATTATTCTTAAGAATGTTTCTAGATGAAAAAAGTTCGAGCTTTCCAAGGGCGCAAACTCCGTCCACACCAACTTTATTGGTTAAAAGGTTATTATTAGAGAACGGATTTTTATGAAACTGCATGTTTGTCTGTGTCAACGTAGATAGGGTATATTGTCAATATCTTTGCGATTCATAAAATTTCCTGTAAAATGAGCCCACTTTGATATTGCATATTTTGCATATTTTGACCTTAAATGCATGTTTTTGCATATTTTAGACATTTTAAGGGCATATTTCGTCATATTTTGGCTATTTTGACCCTTTTTCGGGCATATTTCGTGATTTCTCAAAACTCCACCCCACAATTTCGTTGTTTAACTACTTTTCACTATCAAAAACGACAATCCTGCAAAAACACAACCAAAATATTTTTTAAATATTTTTTCCTCATAAATTGACATCGTAATTTTTTTTTGTGTTCATTAAATTTTTAAGGAATAGGTAATTTGCTTTTATTTTGTTTGGAAAATAAGTAACTTCGAAAATTTCCAGCGTAACCATGTTGTTATGCTTGAAAAATCCTTTCCAAGGATACCCATCTCGATGTTGCATATTTTTGCATATTTTGAGTTTTTAGGTCGTATTTTTGCATATTTCGAACGGAATAAATGCATATTATATGGGCATATTTTGAAATTTTTAGGGCATATAATCCGTTCTCTACTTATAATGAATATAAGAAGTCAAGTTTACAACTCTAGTTATTTTTGTTTTCTTTCATTATTTTCAAATTCCTTCGGTAATAAGAGGCCAATACGCTATTTTCTATTTTACAACCATCCAAATTTAAGTGGTGTCTATCATGAATTTGCCTTATTTTCTTTAAAAATACAAGAAATAAAAAAAATGAGCAACATTTTCAAATTTTAAACTCAAAGTTTTTTTTTTTTTTTTTTTTTTTTTCAAAAAAAACTCTTTTTTTTTAAATAAATTTTTTAAAAAACACTACTTTTCCCTTTCCCCCTTTTTTAAAAATAAC
>FIZV01068380.1:0-23208 GCA_900050545.1 Trionymus perrisii | reverse complement strand
TCCGGCCTAAAGTTGAAAAAAAAATTAGGCGACTGTTCCATATTTTGTCAGACATTTTAAAACGGAATAATTTTAGAACCTAAAGTCACAAAAAAAAGTCATAAAAAAATGTCATATTAAAAGTCCGACCGAAAGTCAGAACAAAATTAGCCCAATGTATTTTTAATTTATTTTCCAGAATGTCTGACAAAATATCGATAAAATGTCTAAAAGTGGTCCAACTTTTTAAAAATTTATAAGTTTTAATAAATTGTATGATCAAATGCCCAAAAGTCATTCAAATTTTTAATAAAATACCTCAAGAACGAAGGTTGTAACAAAACATCACTAAAGAAGTTCATTTTCTCGATAGCAATGAAAATAATAATAATATAAAAATTGTATTTAAAAAATACTTTTGATATTTTGTCGGACATTATTATTTCACTTCATTAGCGGTACAATCTTAAACCTATAATATTAGGTAAATTTAAACAATTTCTCACTCCGCTAGGCCCAGAATTGGGCGAAGGATTCGCGTAGCCGCTCCCATTCGTTCCTGTCGTTAGTAATTCTGTTAAATAGTTTGTGGTTTAGGAAGTTAGTAAAGTCATCTTCCCACCTAGCCTTCTGTTTACCTTTTTTTCTTTTTTTATGAGTTAAGTACCAAAAAGTTATTTTGTATGTCCACCGGTTGTCTTTCATTCTGCCAACATGCCCCGCCCAGTTCCATTTGTTTCTCCTAGCCAAATGCATTATATTCAAGTTATTTTTTAGTTTATCTTTAACCGTTTTGGTTCTAATTTTGTCCCGTAGTTTTATATTCAAAATTGATCGTTCCAAGGCGTTTTGGGTTGTATTTATTTTTTTTGCTATTTCGATTTGTATGTATCAGTCATTCAAATAGATTTCGAATGACTGATACAAATCATGTAATTTTCATTAGGTACCTATTTTAATAACTCTTCATGTTTTCGATATATTTTTTTTTTGAAACAAAAATAAAAAATTAACGATGTTACAATCGTAAGTTCACACAGATGAAAAATTCATTTCAGAATTAAAGAAAAATAATTTTTGTGGATCTGGATCGTATTCTTCTTTTTTTTTTAATTTTAGAGGGTCTTCACTCTTCTGATCCACATCAGGTCTTTGGATCTTTAGATGCTTTTCAAAATTTTAACATCCCGAATTCCCGATCTGCACAGTGCACACCTCTGCTATTGTCCAAGTGGAAAAAGTAACGCTGAGAAATGGATACTTTTAAGACATAAGGTAGTTAGGTCTAGGTACGCGCGCCGTACGCATTGAGTGCTGAACGAACACGTACTTTGATTATACGGTCAACGCGCAAGCAATGTCCGGAAAATGTATCGAGTTGTATCTACGGACTACGTACTTTGTATCGGGTAACACACTACGATAATTAAGTAGAATATGTAAGTATGTAAAACGAGCTTTTTTTCAAACAGGCAACGGTTACATAACTACAGACGTATTGAGGGAAATTTTAAAGGAATTAGACGACAAGATAACCACCGAAGATTTAGATTTGATGATTCAGGAAATCGATTCGGATGGTTCAGGAACCGTAGATTTCGATGGTAAAGTGTCGAACGCTCGCGCTAAAAACATGTATCTATTACCTAAATATACAAAGAGCATACTACACCACTAATCTAATTTTCGTTTTGATTTCAGAATTTATGGAAGTGATGACAGGTGGTGACGATTAGTAGACGAGAATGTAGTAGCATAAGAGATGACAAAGTTACGTGAATTTAATTATCAATTAAGCGAATAGTGTCGCCACAGCAGAAAAAAATATATACGTGTACGAGTAACTTATTTCATTTAACCGACCAATCAACTTGAATAGTAGAAAATTTAGACGATAAGTTGGACGAAAATGCGTTATAGATAATCGTGCCACACTGACGTGTTGGTTTATGGCGTTTATGGCATGACTAACGACAACGTTCTCGCCATTACCATTACCTCAACAACCTCTTCAGTCCACGCATGTCGCAAATAAGTAACGATATACTATGCAGGTAGTCGTGTGGTGTGTATTTGCATAAAATACCCACTAGTACGATATATCGGTACTCGCGATTAGCTCACACGCCACGTTTCACCTTTGAAAACGACGACGTCATTTCATCGCAACGTACAAATAATAATAATATTTCTAATCGACTAATTAATTCTCATTTTTAGACTAATTATAATACAGAAAAACTGCGCCAAACCAACGACTATACCTACTTGGCCGTAAAAAAGTTAACACATGTCGACGTTTACGCGATTTCTTCGACGCTGTACGAATAATAACAAACCGGCACAAAATAAGAAATAAAACCGCGTACGTATTATTCCCCGCTATCTAAGCAATTATAGTAAAAACGAGAAAACTCACCAAATGTAACACCGTATTGACCACTTCGCAATTCGATACTTCGCCCACTTTCAGGAGCCCAATTAGAACTCCGAATTTGAGATTGTCCTTCGTAGTCATCGTTACAACTTGTTCTGGTTTTTTAATATGTGATAGCGAAGGATCGACTCCTTCGATATTTTCGATTTTCTCCATCGTTTAGGCAATTCGGCGGTGATCGAGAAATATTATTGTTCCGCAATCCACATCACTCGATTGATAACGATAACGTCGATGCGAACTGGAATGTGTTTCACCGTCGCCTATCAAACACAAAAATCACATCGTTAGATACATTATTGATTCAAAGTTTCTACCGACTGTGGTATAAACGTATTCATCGCCAATAAGTAAAAATTGAGAATCTGAGCAAACAGAACAGATTATGGCGAAGATACCCTATTTAGATGATTACCATCGGATATATTTTATGCATCGATGTGCACTGTGCAAGATGAAAATATTTACACCGCAAGATTATAAAAACACCGTTACTACGCGTTTGAAGACCGTACCTAATGTAGAATAACTATTACTGTATAATCAAAATTTACCCATGCAATAGAAACACTGCGGGAAGTAAAGATGTTTTTCTGATTTCAATTCATTATTTATCAATTTGATTTGAAGCTGTATTATTGATTACAACACTCGGATACATTTTGATATAAATTCAAATTGAAAATACACCGGCGCGTTCGCGTTTTTATTAGATTCACGAATGCATTACATAACTGTTGGGAAATAATTAAAAGAAACCACTAAAATGAAAAATTCGAAGCGAACGAAAGTTCGGAAAATTGAGAAAAGTATTATTGTTTGCAAACTTTGAATAGAGCTTTTGAACCATAGAAAACTGTAAGTCTGTAAGGTAGTGTCGCGTCACCAGCGCGGTCATACTCGGTTCCATGAAATGTGACGATGAGGTGAGGTGCGGCACGCGTTCAGTCACGCGCAGTCACGCACAGTGATTTTATCGTTCATTGAACGAACCGCATCGTTTTCATAATCGTTCGACCTATATAATGACAGTAATGACCAACAGGTACCCAAGTACCAACAGCTGCTCAAAAATTTTAAAGAACTCCATCCATCCATTGTTTTAAAACAATGTGCAAAATCAAAATCAAAACAAAGTTGATGAGTTGAACGAGCTGAATGAAAAAATTAAGAAGTGGATTGCGAGATTTTCAAAACGTATTCGTGCTATTTTCAGTATTTTCCTTTGAAAACAAAATAATGAGTTCGGTGAAAATGTTACTTTTCAGCCTTTAGAAACAGTAGCAAGCGTTTTACCCTTTCGAGAAATTTTCTGAAACGTTCACTGCTTCGTGCGTAGTGAAAATGTAATACATCACGTACTTTGCTTTCGCGTTGTTTTACTACAGATTCTGGTTGTTCATCGCGTTACTTTATCGTGTTGCTGCATCTCTACCATGGACGATTCTGATCTAGTCCAACGCTACAAGGAAAAGGCCCAAGAATGGATATTCCAGAAATCAGATCTCAAATACACTATCGAAGATGATGAAATTTTAGATCTAGATTCTCTAAATTTAGGTAGCGACGATGATACATGGTAGGTGGGGCTTGTACACGATACATTTCCTTCAATTATACCTTTACGGCACTTATGATTTTGCTCTTTTTTGTAGGTTGTATTCTAGCGATGAAAAATCGCAAAGCTTCGTTGAAATTTCTCCCGATGAAAAAGATTTCGGTCCTATGTCTTCCAATTACAACGATAAGTCGATGAATTTCAAATTCGATACAACTTTCGATTCGTCTGCGATATCGCCGTTATCTCCATTAATAGATTTTAATAAGTGCAGCGATTCCTTAGTCCATATACCAGTAAGTAGTGTAAAACGAATAAACCAATAATTTTATAGCTATTTGAAATCGTATTGATCACTTTTGTACCCGATTTGTTTAGGATGTCAGTCTGGGCACTGTAGATAATTACCTTAATTTAACACCGATAGAAGACAGAAAATCAAAATCATATTTAAAAACAGCTTTATGTAATCAATTTCGCGCCAATCATATCAACGTTGAAGAGAGAAATGAATGTAACATATTCCAAAAGCCTGACAATACTTTCAGATCATCTAACGAGACGATTTCCGTATCGAAAAAAAACCGTCCGAACAACGAACTCGCAGATAAAAGTTACATACTGCATTCGGTTGAGAATAAGCTGTTTACCATTACCGATGCTGATGCGAACGATACATTTTCTAAAACTTGTCAAAACCGAGATGTTCGTAATCAAAAAGTTGGCGAAGACGATCCGGTGCTAAACGACGATAGAAAATCGAGTTTACCGTCGACCAAAGCAACTGACCACAGCAATGCCAAAGAACACGAAAAAAAATTGCCTTTCAATAAGCCTACTAAAACTACTCCGGAAAACGACGAAAACGATCATCGTTCAGCTGCGAAAAAAACCGCGCCCATTTGTCAATCTACTCCCATGTTGCTGGGTAGATATTTAAAGTACAATAAAACGATCGACGACAGTAAAAATTATTCTAAATGGCGTACTTCGGCGGAATTCTTGAAAGACGATTTGAACGAATGTACAGCTGATGGCGGCCAACATCCGTTGAATGTCTCCTATATCAAAGATACGTCTCCAATTTCGGAAGATGATCCCGTCGTGGTCAACAATAGCACGTTCTCGAAAATGGAAAATTATTGCAACTCGACTTACGAGATACAGGAAGACGATCAAGCTAGTTCAACATCGGAAAGCAGTGTTTCTTCTTTCGGCAATAAACCTACTTATTCCATTCGAGACGTTCAGAAAAACGCCGAATTACAAGAACGTAGTAAGTCCGATTTGTTTTCCCCGCGCTATTTTAAATCAAACTGGCGAACTTTTCGTCTTATATTTCCATTAATTATCACATAATCGTCTTTTTTGAATAGATTTAAAACAATTTCAACCTAATTTCGGTGCTGGATCTTCGAAAAGCTCAGAAAGTATGTTTTATCTCTCAGTTTCGTTAATTGAAATATTTTAGTAAATGTTCGACGCATTTAAAATATTGTTTGTGCGCAGTTTCGAGCAGTAACGAATCCATTTCGGCATTTAGTCCTATATCCAGTTCCAACGAAGGTCTCATCGATACCAAAATCAACGCTTCTTATCGTACTGTTCAAAAACTAACCTATTCCGGTCGAAGACCACACACAGCTGGTAAATATACGATTTAAAATGTTGGGAGTATTCAAATTACGCTTCATTCTATTTTCTTTTCTTTTTTTTTCGACAGATAACCGTACCATGGGTAGTACCGTAAACTCAACGACGATAAAAAAGAAAAAGTTATTTGGCGATGAGAAAAAATTGGATCATTCGCTGAAAGTTGCACCTAGCGTTAGTAATAATGATACTTTTAGAAGTAAATTAGCGTTGGCCACTGGAAGTACTCCTCCTAGAAATCGCCAATTGGTGAGTACCTATGTTTTACTTGAAAGATATCTTCGTTGAAACTTTATTTTCATACTATCGTTAAACGCAGAATAAATACGAACAAAATACGAGGAAGTTCGCGACCACCATCAAAGAAACCACCTCCCAGTTCTCGTTGAAAGTTCGAGAAACAACCTTGGAAGATGTTTCGTCGGATATGCAAAATGCGACGTTTACTTCTAAATTATCGGTTATGAGGACTGCCAGAAACGAATCGCCTTCTAAAGAAAGAAAAACAAGCGACGATTCAACGAAAATCGTTTCTCGTCGAAGCGTTTCTCCAGCCCCTGTTTCGCATATTCCTAGACCCTCTTCGAGAATTCCGAAATTCCGATCGAGGTATTTAATTTTTTTGTCTCTTACGTAAATACGTTTGGTTGTAGTAGTGGCTATTAATTGTTTTCTTTTTGTTGCAGTTCAAGTTGCACGCGATACAGTAATTACAATTCGCTAAAGAAGTGAACCAATTATCCTGAACCGTTCTATTTTTCTTTCTCTTTATCAAACCGGTGGTTTTCATTTTTTAGAATTCCGTTTATAATTCGGTGATTTTCATCTTCCTCGCCATCATAGGATTCTAGGCGTTTGATAAATATGCCATTATTGTTTCTGTACTAAACGTACACTTATATTTTTTTCAAACGAATCGTTCGAAATGTGTATAAATTTGCGTACAAAATTTTCAAGTAGGTAGATTTTTTCATCTACTATACTCGTATTTTTGTTTATTAAGCCGTAAAAATATTAAAAATATTATATTTACTCATTTGCATTGCGAATTGGCGGTAAATATCAAATCTGAGATTTTCTCGGTTCATTGTCACCGAACGTTTATTCAGTTTCAGACAAACGCAAGCCGTTATGTCGCGATCACGTTAAAAGGTATAAATTTAAAAATAATTCTGTATAACTGTGATATTTGATAAATTAACTAAGCGTTGGTGATGTTTTTTTTTCTCCTGTTCTTTTCTATTTTATTGTTTTCTTTTTTCTTTCTCTTTATTTTTTCATGCTACGCTCGTCGTTTGACGAATTAAATAATTTATTTCTTATTTTCGTCGTGTTTCTCACGTCTTTTTCCTTTCGCATTTTAATGTTGTTATCGTGAAAAGATAGCTAACCCAATTTGAAAGGTCGTCGTTCTTGTTGTTTTACATTAATTATATTAAACGTTTATCATAAATATTTTTAATATCTTAAAGTAGACAATAAAATGTGTAATGAAATACGATCGTCACTTTTTTTTTCAACACTATACTTGTCCATGTGATACTTGCGTACAAAAAAAGAAAATTGTACAAAATATGATAAATCTATATTTCGACTAGATATTTTCTCACATTTAATTAGCAAATGGTTTACACAAGACAGATGTTTCTAATTCTATACATACAGTACTGCATTATTATTTATACGTATGTGATTTATCAATTCCATAGGTACTTCAACACTATTACGTTACATATTGTACAAAAATGTATTTTTAACCAGTTGAAAAATACGGGCACCGATGAGGCTTGCAAGGAGTACAGTTTAAATGCAAATTTACAAATGCTGATCAGTGATCATACAATTATTGTAACAATAGGTGTGATGTTCTTCTTCGGAAAAGAGGGTCTTTTACATTTTAAACCTTTCTTTAAGAAACGTTAAAAATGATACGCGACCTAATTGTTTTGAATTGGAAAAATCGAGGCAAATTATCAAGTTCAAACACTCATTCTATGTATTCAGTAATGATGGTTCTCATCTACTAAGATTGAATTTATATAGGTATTACGTCATTCGCAGGTAAAATAGTCGCATATTGAAAACGACTAGAGTCCGAGTAAAAATTATCACTGAGCGTTCGCCTTATCGATCAGTACGTAGGTCTAGGTACACATTGCTTTAACTACATTGAAATGGTAAAAAATTTCAATTTTCCACCACTTCCGTTTTTTTTCTTTCTTTTTTGAAATGCATTTTTGTCAACGGGTCGATTACGAATGAGCGTTGATATAAAATTATTCAATCATAATAATACAGACTTAAAAAGTACTACTTAATTGGTAAATTATTACGATGCTTAATAATACTTCGAAATGCACGAATAAATTAGGTAAAGCGTAACTGTAAGAATTGAAAAAAAGAATTAACGAGCCTATCTTCTTTCTGTTTTGGTAGGGGTAAAAAAAATCATGTGCCTATCTAAGCAAAATGCAAAAGAAAGTTTGTTTTCATCGAAGCTGTAATCAACGATTGAACGTTCCAGCAATGACGTAAAATACAACGTTTACAAAATGAGATCAAAATTTGCGATAAAAATGAATATAAGGATAGTAGCAAATGAAAATGCAATGATAGAGAAAGCAGGAACGTTAATTTGATAGAGAAAATTGTTTAAATACCTAATGTAGTGGAAAGTTTCATTTTTTCCTATCTCGAACTGTCTGTAAGTATTTGGATATCATTAAAAATGTTAATCATAATGTAATGAACAATACTTAATTGTTTTTAAAAAATTAAAGTAAAAAAAAAAATCGGAAGATTGATCATTAAAAGGAACACGGAAATATGGCAGGAAACAAAAGAGAGATCTTGACGTTTACGGTGATGAAATTAAAATTAGATACTCAAACAGTAAAATACGAATCGGTGCAATCACTACAAGAAGTAAGTACGTATTCGCGAAAGACGAAGCTGAGTCATCAGTTCAAGGCATAATGCTGAATAACCCTACACTGTAAGCATTTTTGCAAGGTTTAACGCTGGTATGATTTTCATATTGTCTTTTTTGATTAAATCTTTTATTACAGTAATGGCATTTATAAGGTTCGTCACCGGTATGACGTCGTCTGTGTATTTTCAAGACAGCTTCTCTGTTGAATGACTTATGACAATATTCGCATTGAAATTGACTTTCTCCGGTATGAATTTTATTATGAATTTGTAAGCTTAATTCGGATACGTAACTTTTTGAGCACCTAACACATTCGAAAATTTTCTTACCTTCGTGCAGTTTAGCGTGCGTTTGTAAATTTGCTTTGGTTACAAAGGTTTTGTCGCAGGAATCGCATTTAAACGGTTTGATACCTAAATGCTTTCGTAAATGCATCTGCAAAGTCGGCTTCCGGGTAAAACATTTGCCACAACGAGAACATTCGAAAGGTTTTTCGCCGGTATGAATCCGCATATGAGACTTCAGACTGGTATTCGTGAAGAAATTCTTCTCGCAATACGTGCATTCGTACAGTTTGGCTCCGATGTGCATTTTTATGTGCAGAGAGAGGCTACCTTGTTGACTGAAACTTTTGTTACAGAAACGACAAATGAATGGCTTTTCACCGGTATGAATTCGTACGTGAGTAGCGTAATTTTTTTTCCAATTAAACGATTTGCCGCAATGTTCGCATTTGAACGGCTTCTCTCCGGTATGAATACGGAAGTGCGATAATAAGTTTGATTTTAAAGCAAAAGTTCTGCAGCAAAAGTGACAGCTATATTTTCGACCAGCGTGCGTTCTTCGATGCATGTAAAAACTTCCTTTCTTCGTGTACGTTTTACCGCAGATTTCGCATTCGTACGATTTGAGCGCGTCAATAGATTGAGTATTCAACTGCGAAACAAAGCAATAGATAAAAAATAAAACCCTGGTCGTTCTATAAGTTTCAGAACGTAAACTAAACGTTACCGAGTCGTCGGCTTGATAATTTATATTTTCGTCGTCGTTTCGATATGCTGATAAATCACTTTCCTCGCCTTCGTGGAAGTACATCTCCGGTTCAACGCTAATCTCAACATTCACTGGACTAATGTTTAGAAAATCTCTGTCAAAGCACTGAAAAAACAAAAAACGAGAACCTTAAATTGCATCACATTCGGACATAGAATTTCCCAACTAATAAATATCACACTTACGTTACTAAATTCATAATTTTCTTCACTATCGAAGCCATTCGTAGACATATCAGTTTCTGCAGATTTTAACAGACCGTTTAATTCCGAACCGTTGATGGTTCCTTGTTCAATTTTTAAGCAGCTCATTTTATACGTTTGTACTACGGTATAAGAAACATCAGAATTAGAATACAAATTTGCCTCGTGAATTTAGAAAATCACTACCCCGATTTTATTGCAATGTTGATTTGATTAAGATTATAAAAACCATTAATTTAAAAAAAATCGTTAAAACAACACAAAATTGCCTACCAGATATAGGTTCTCTGATAGTACGAATTATGATGAAACCGAAAATTTACGCCATTGTTTCATTCACATATTGATTAATTTTTGGACAATTAATCAACGCAAATACGTAATGAGAAATGAATGAAAAGGGAAGATGAAATCAGCATTATTTTCACATCTCATCCGCACATTAATTATTGTAGAGGGTGCAAAGGGTGCAAAATCGACAGGGGTTCGAAAGTTCGAAACCACTGAGATCAAACAAAAGCAGGCCAAAACAAAAACAAACTTCGCTGCCGCTGGGACGGAGCGGCCCGGCCGAGCGGGCGAGCGGTGTTTTGACAGCGGCGCCGGCGCCGCTCTAGTGTGTTACTGGCCTCGAACTCGAGTATCGTCTGACGTCTCTTGTCTTGGTCTTGGTCTGTGAAAATTTCAATTTTTCATTTTTTTAATCGATTTTGATTCTTCCCCTTTCCCTTTACGAGAAAATTTTCAAATAAAATTATGGCAATAGTTAAAATTTATTAAATTTCAAAAAAAGAAACTTAATTGACAACGAAAGTCGAAAACACCGATATGAAAAATAAAAAGAAAAAAATAACAATTTTTCCCGCGTTTTTCTAACTCAAACTCACACTATCCAATCAAAAAAGTCTATCTTATCTGCTTATCACTTTCGCACTTTCGCAGAATGCAAAATAAATTTCAATTTTTTCTACCCAATTTTTTCATGTGTATTGTATGTATTGTATGTTTGGATTGGATTGTATGTTCTTCGGCCTTAGAAGTAATTTTGCGTTAAATTTGTTTTTGATCGAGTGGTACGTATGTTTTCAACTTATACGATTGAGTTTTAATATTGCCCCGGCATACTCGAAATTCCAGTTCCTGAATACCGATTGTATTCCAAGTAATTTGAGTTCCACTCAGGTACGTTCAAGAAAATATATGTCTCGTTTATTGCGGGGGAAGTTGTCAATCCCGTTTTCTTTTTTCAGGTGGCATTATGAATTCGGACATCGAAGATATAGGAGGTGATCTTCTAAATGACGAAGATCAAAGCGACGATATAACGCATCAAAAAGTGGTGGAAATCTTGGAAAGTGCTTGGCTCAATGAGAAGCTTTGTCCCGAAATTTTACCTCACAAAACGGAATTTGTCGATTGTATGTTGGAGCAAATCAAGTACATGGAATTGAATATTCAAAATTCACCCAAAGGCGATCTCAAGGTAGAAATCTGTAAAATTGAATTAGAACGCATACGATATATAGTAACGAGCTATCTTCGGTGTCGTTTGAAAAAAATTGAGCAGTTCGCGTCGTGTATTTTAGACGAAGAAGCCGTCAGAGATCCGGATAAGCGTTATTTATCCGAATCCGAATTGAAATTCGCTGTCGAATACGTTCAGCATTTAGATACTCATTTTGATACGGTTCTAAAAGAAATGCCGTGGACTTTTCAAAATTTAAAAAACTCGGAAAAACGCATCAAACCGAATCTAAATAGTTATGTTTTTTTACGAACTAAGACATCCGTATCAAATGTTATCGTTAAGGATGTTTTCGAAAACCGCGAAGAAGAGGTTACTCTCGATGAAAATTCTCAACACTTACTACCTTACACTTCTGTGTCTGAAAATGTTATAAATGGTACTGTGCAGTTGATTTGATATATTATGTAGTTTCGTCTGAGTTGGAAACACGAATAATACGAGTTCGATAATCATGTTCTCCCGTATTAGCAATTGATCCGAAATTGGAATTTATTCGGTTTTACCTACTGTGCATTTATGAGGTACGATTGTACTCGACACCTATTTGTTCTCTCATGTTCATCGTTGTATTTTCACATCAAGTATTAAAAATTGTTCAGTTTTTTCACTTTATTTTTCATTCTTGTCATATTTTCATATTATTCTATATATACAACGTACCTACGGTACAAGGTACATACATTCGTTATATTACATAAAGTATATTACATTTCGGCGCATTACCTACTTACTAGTCTAGTACTACATTACATTACGTACATATCTAGACATTGGAAACATAAAATACAGTCTAGAGTTGGTCCTGACAGTTCATTTACTAGAAATTGTGTACCTACACCTACAGCATCTATGTTGCAACCTTATTGCAATACCCTTACCCTCTAACTAGAAGGCTTCTTTTCCTATCTTAGATTCGTTGCATCGTCTTCAAATATTTATCTGTTGAGTATTTTTTTTTCGAATTAGCCCGCAGAATGGTGATAAATACGAGTACAAACCAATAGTGTAAGTTTGAAAAGAGACGCGTTTGCTTCGAGTTTTTCTCTTCGGAAATTTTCCGATCATTTTTCGCGCTCGCGTTAGTCTTTTTACCTAATTTCCAAGTTCCTATGTACACGAAGAAGTTGTCAATTGGCGGAAAATTTTCGATTTTGCTTGTTAGTGTCATCGACTGCGGAGGCGTTCAACTGCCTGGTATTCTTATCATCTTGGCCACGAGTAGTGGACTCGGTGTCGCCGCGAAGAGGCGCGACTCGTATCGTCGAATTTTTCTTGACAGCGTCCGCATTCTTGAATTTATGCTTTTTATCTAATTTGCGCTTGAACGAAGATTGCGAATGCGAATGCGAATGTTTGTTGGCATTGTTTGTAGATTGCGGTTGATGGTCGTTTTCGCGATCGTTGGTAGCTTGTGTGTCGCTGGCGACGGCGAACTGCTGAGCTCGCCGATGATCATTACCGATAGAGTAACCGGTATGCAACGGAACATATAGGTTATTGATGGTTTTCAATTCTTCTCCGGTTTTCGGATCGACTGGTATTATTTCGGCGGTGAAATATCCGTCGTTGTGCATTTGTACGGATGATGAAGACGATTCTGTTGCCGGCGTGTAATACTCTAACCCGTAGTGCGTTATTATGTAATTTTCTTGCTGCGATGGATCGGCTGCTGCTGCTGCTGCTGCGGAGGCGGTGGCGGCGTTGCTCGTCGACGTTTTGCGTTTAAATTTTTCTTGCTCCCGTTGGGCGTGCGTTCGCGGCGGTGTTTCGAAAAACACCACCATTATTATCGCAATCGAACATAACGACAATGGCAGCTTCATTTCTTCTTTCAGAGTGCGCTTCTTTCAAGCACTGCTTGCTGATCAGTGATTAAAAATTGTATTGTATTGTAATCACGGTCCAATCTAAATTGAATTTTCGAGAATTGCCCGACAACGTGAAGAATTATATCGAAATACTCGCGGATTATACGACGCGTACACGGTCACACGGTGTAATAAAAATGCACCAAGTGGACGACGCGACGCGACGCGACCAGTACAGCGACGACCACGATGCAGCCGAATACCGCGAACAATAGCAAACGCTGCGCTCACAAAAAAGCTTCCAGCAAACGAGTTATTATTTATATTACGTAGGATTATTTATAACCGCGAGCGCCTTCTCTGTTCTCTCACGCTTGATTTCGAGTTAAATAACCAACTGCACAGATAAATGTAGGTAGTGAATTTACAACGGTTCATTTATCTACGGTATCGAAAGAAAGAAGAGGTGGAAAGCAAACTCTAAACCGAAGTGCATAATACGAATACGTAGACGTATATACCAGCAGCGCACATTAACGCGTACCTATAAGTATAACTAATGCATCGCTTTGCCCAGCTATAGGCAAGATGAGTTGCGGTCAAAACTCTCGAAATTTACGTTGTTTAATAATTACTGTTACCGATTAACGCGTATTCAATTTATCTAATTGTAAGACCCGATTCGGCGTCTTTATTTTTTATCGACCATTCGTCCAATTCTTTTTTACGTAGGTTATTCAGGCAGATAGGTAGATACTCGTATTCATTCCCTCATCGCGTAGTTTCTTCGCTTTTCATCATTTAGAGAAAGAATTTGACTATGATATATGCGCCGTATGGTGTAAGTTAATTAAGTTGATACGAGAGTACCTACGTACCTACATAGGCATGTAGGTAGTTATAGTACATAGGTACAATACGAATTGCGGCATTGATGACTGTGGTGCTGGATTTCATTAATCTGCACTCTATACGTAATTATTACACGCGTACGAGTTTAATCAACTAATCATGTTGCAGGTAAACATAAACATACACAGGTGAAGTACCTACCACATCCAGTACGTACGCGAGTGTGAGAAGTGAGGTCTCGTATGTATCGTAAAAGAAAAGAAACGCATATTTCGACAACATGTATATTCGTATATGCCTTGCCTACGTATATGTACAATAAGAAGTATGTATTCGAGTTGGGTACAGTTGAACGAACAGTTGTTAGCGTTTGGTAGGTAGAAATGATAAGTTTACGCACTCGATCGCAGAGCGCCATCACCACCGCGGCCGCGCCACTGCCAGCTCGCTGACTGCTGTGCAGCATACCTCTTTCCTTGGTACGTAAACCTATATACCCAACTGCGACGATTTACGTAAGTCTTCGTGTTGTAATCGTACACTCTCTGGCTTACAAATACACCATTTGTGGTTGGTTAGAACGAAAATTGAAAAAAAAAAAAAAAATCAAAAAATCGTCAAGCTAATTGTGCCACGACGATTTTCCCCTTCTTCCGAGGCTCTGCATTCGCGATATTCTTTACTGGCGGGTGATTCGGATTAGGTAGTAGGTACTAGGTACCTCCTATTACGATTACGCGCGTATAACGTACTTACGTTAGACTACTTACCGGTCTATCGGTTATACCGCGAACCGCGACTGCTGTGTTGTGCTGTATTTGCTGGCGTAATCTTACGAATTTAACCACTAAACCATCGCTCTTTCTGTTTTTATTTTTTACGTCATGTCATCCAGATGAGCCGTAATCGCATTTATGTAGGTTACATCTACGTACGTCTTCGTGTACCTAAACCTATACTGGATACGAGTTCTGTATGAAGGGAACGCGGCAAAGAAATGTTTGATGAAATTTGCGAACCAAAATGTGATCTAAATGTACACATAATGTGATGAAATTTGATCAGGATTGTTCAAAATTGTTGATGTTTGATCAGATTCAATCAACTTCTATCAAGTTTCCTTGAATAAATTAGATTAGAACAAATTACTTCATCGTTAATTTGACCAAAATGTGTTCAAAAATGTGATCAAAATTTGATTACGTTGCATCGAACTGTATTATGGGTAATTTTGTGAACAAATATGCGATCTAATCATCATATGCCTTACGTACATAAGCTATAAGGCTACATAAGTACATTATGTGATGTGATGTGATAATATTGAATTATATTTGATAAGCTGGTTTGTTCAAAATACTTGTACCTATAGTCTGTACAATTTAACATGATCCCTGAGCATTTTGTAAACAAGTGCCAGTTAAACAATAGGAATAGCATTTCTGTTGGTTAATTGGCATTTGTTTACAAACAGCTCAAGGATCATGTTAAATTGTACAGACTATATTCTGTACAATTTAACGTGGGCCCTGAGCTATTTGTAAACAAATGCCAACTAACCAATAGGAATGCTGGAAATAACTTTTCTAGCATTCCTATTGGTTCATTGGCATTTGTTTACAAACAGCTCAGGGATCACGTTAAATTGTACAAACTATAAAAAAATTTTCAGAATGTTAGAATATTTTCAGTAAAATTTAAAAAGTACCTACCTATTTCTTTCCATGATTTCCTTTTTCGGTATCTTTTTTTGTGCCAAAAAATAAATTTCCAAACATTTTTGGAGATAATTTTAAAATTTTTATGCGACAAAATTTTTTAGGAAGATTTTCTTTTAATTTTTCGAAAGAATTTTAAAATCTCTCCTTCCAAAAAAATTAGGACAATTATTTTCAGAGTAGGTAAGTAAAAAATTATAGCTTTTTTACAGGATTTTCGAACTTTTTCCTACTAATGATTTCTAAAACACTAATCTACATTATTCCTATCTGTCAATTGACGTTGGTATTACAAGGAGAATTTTTCAAGCATTTCGAAAGAGTGTTGGAATTTTTTTCAGGAAAATTTTCGAAATATTTTCCTTCTGCCATTTGCTCTTTATAGAACCTTTTGTACCAAAAACTAATTTTTCAAATATTTAAAAAAAAAATTTCGACTTTTTCTTTGAAAAAAGGCTTAAGAAAATTTTCTTTACTTTCTCAAAAGGGGCATTGAATTTTTTTTAACGAAAATTTAAAAAAAATCCTGCAAATTCCTTTTTTATAAATTTTTGTAACAAAAAAAATTTTCAAACATGTTTTAAATGTATTTTTGATTTTTTTTTTTTAGAAAAAATGTTGAATTTAAAAGTATTCTTGTCTGAGAATTTTTTTTATCCAAAAAAGTATCTAAAATTATTGAAAAGTTGATTCATATTTTTCCAAAAAATTTCCTTATTTCATAAAAAAAGTTTTGTTAAGAAGATAGGTATAAATTTTCTGAAATATTTTTTCTCTTCAAATTTTTCAGAAAAAAGTCCCTTTAACCAATCAACTCGCAATAAAAATATTATACAGAGCCGCATGAAAAAATTTTGCAAAGACAAAATTTTGTGAAAGAAAATTTTATTTGAATAAATTTTTTCTATTGAGATTTATTGCACACTTATTTTGAGAGTCAAGAGCATATCTACTTATGAAAAATAAATGCATACGTATTTGCCCATTTTTCATACCATATCGATATCGAAGCATAATTTCAACAATAAAATTAATAGAGATTTCTCCCTCATTGCATAATTATCCGTGCCCTACCAATAAATACCAATTACGTTTATGTACTTGTAGGAATTTTTAATGGTTTGTTTTTCATTCTGCCATTATGACCAGATTCAAACCATTTGAAATTATACCTATGTACCTACATCAGGAAATCAACTAAGTATAGGTAGGTAAGTAGAAGTACCTGCATGAGAAACTATTGTTCTTTAGTGACTTAATATTCGACAAACAGGTAAATACTTCTAAGATGCCTACAATGAAACGAATTATCTAGATTTATAAATAGCTTATTGCCATCAATTTGAAATAATTTATAAATAAAATTCCACAAGGCGTCACTTACATAATCCCCAATCAAATAAAATGTCGTTAGCTGGTTAAAAATGTACCGAATCTCGAATGACGATTGGTTAAAATTTTATATTTGATTTGATAACAATTTTGAGAATTGTTTTCGATACCGAGCGAAATTTGATTTTAATTTGTACAGCCTTGGTGTAACAAGCCATAAAATTATTAAATTTCATAAATGATTCACCAAATATTGAACCGAATTACGAAACTTATCTTTAAACTGTTTACTTAAGGATGAACGTTTTGTTTATTTTTGAATTTAATAACGAATGTAATTGTTTTATTTGATACATTGACGTAAGCAGTCCTCGAGTTCTCATGATTTTCATGCATCGCTTTACTGCCATTTTAACACAACACACGTTATATCTACGATATAAGAACAGTATCTACATATCATGCAATAACACCTTACAGTGAATACAATACCTATATTTATTTCTGCTTATGAAGTTATCTTTGCACTTGAATAAAATTCGTCAACGTATAAATGAATATACACGAATTTAAATCAAATATCTAATGTCGTATTTACAATGAAAACTAATTGTTGATTTCGATCAGTAGGTAGGTCTAGGCACTAAATACAGTGTTTCCGCTTTCCATCGTGAAGGTTCCATATAAATTCACGGTGCCTATATCTAAACGATAAGAAAAAAAAAATTAAAGGACTTTGCCTTGACTGTGACACGCTGAGTTTTCTAAATATCAGTGACAACAAGCCGTACAGCTAGAGTCTCGTAACCATAGGCTTAGATCGCTAACTGATAAGCATTATCAGGAATAACGACGTCGGCATCGAACTCATAGAATGGTCAATGATTTACAGGTTAACCTATAGGTGTTATTATGAAATTTTGAAACTATTTTAACACGTGTGTAATAATAATGTGGCATATTCTATCTCATAAGATGATTATAAAGAATCGACGAATAAAAAGTTCGAGTAACTTTAATGGATGCTTGATTTGTGCCGTATTTAAGTAAAACTCTATTGCAGAGTTTCTTTTTTTTCTTCTTTTTTTTTTAATCGAAACACACTCGATTATTAACCTTGTTCACAAAACGTGTCACCATTGATAATGATAAACGCGTAAGAGAGATGATGCTTCATTGACAAGGTAAACTTGCATTATGAGCTAATGAAAATTCAAGAATTAAGAGATTTAGGTAATTATCTACATTAATTACGATATAGATAGATATAAGTAATTAAGTACATTGCACAGGGTCTTTGGTAAAACATTTGCCATACTTTTGATTTTCGAATATGCATTTAGTAGATCCTAAAAAAGAACGAACTTATTAGTAATGTACCTACTTATCTGACAAAAACTGATTTTTTGGATTTGATGTAACTTCTTTCAAAATGTTGCAAAAATTATCACAAGGGGTGGGGGTAATTGAAATGTTGGAAACTTTTTTGGAACAGAACTTACATACATTTTTTAATTGCTTGAAGAAATCTACTGTTAACTAACATAAAATTCAAATTTCTAAAAAAAAATTGGTACCTAACTTAAAATAACTCGGACTGCTTCTGGAAAAAATCAAAATTGTTTTCAAAAATAAAATTGGAAACATTGGTCGACAATCTGTAAAAAATTTTTTTTTTTTTTGAAAAAATTGTTTAGCAAAAAACATAAATGAAATTAGGTATCTACGTATATTTAATTTAATTGATTTTCAAATTCAAAAATTTTGTTAATTTTTTTTTTAAACTGATAACCTGATTCTATTTTTAAAATCGGTGCGGTTTTACTCAATTTTTCAAAATAATATTTTTCATTGATTTTATTGTTCGATGATTTATTTTATTTTTCAAAAATCGATCATTTTTGATCGATTTTACCATTCAACAATTTCGTCGAATTTTCTAAAGCTAATCATTTCACTCGATCTTTAAAAACAATACCTACATTTAATTTTATTGAAATTTTTAAAAGTATTAACTTATTTTTTAAAATAAAAAAATCAATTTAGAAAAATTTTTAATATCAAATTTTCAAAATTATTTTAAAATTAGATAATTTTGTTGATTGTTTAAAACATGGGGAATTTTAACTGATTTTAAATAGAATGGTTGCATTTTAATTATTTTTTTAAAAGGATACTTTTGTTTCACGTTAAAAACAATAATTTTATTTAATTTTCAAAAGCCGTTATTGTAAGTAATGAATTAGATTTGGTAATTTTTCAAAATTAATATTTTTTATTGACTTTCAAATTAGGTACTTGATAATAACTTCTTTGAATTTCTTAAAATAAACAATTTTAATCCCTTTTTAAACAGAATATTTTTTTTTTGATTATTAAAGGCAATAATTTTATTTAATTTTTCAAAAACCACATTTCTGATTTAATTTGATCGATTTCCAAATTCAAAATTTTTAGTTGAATTCCTCAAAATTCGATAATTCGATCTAATTTTAGAAATTCATATTACATTCAATTTTTAAAAATGTTTTACCTACTTAAAATTCAATTATTTTACAATCATTTTAAAAAAATGATAATTTCGCGTAACTTTTTAAATAGGTAATTTCATTAAACTATGCTAAATCACAACGATTCAAGACTTTTATTAATTTCTTACACTAGTTGCAAAAGATTAGGATCAGGATTATTTTAATTCCAAGAAAATTCAGAAATTTTTTTCTTAAAAAAGTTGAGACGAAAATTCAAAATTTGTTTCTTCAAAAAAGAGGGAAATTCTCTTTAAAAATTGAGAATTTTTTTCGCTTCTTTGTATTATAAAAAGTTGGAATTTTTCACTCCAAAAAATTCGTAATTTTTTTCTCGAAAAAATATATGAGGTACTATCCTTCAATTTTCAAAATGAATAATATTCGATCATTGTTTTCAGGTTTCAATCATTTTTCATTGAATTATTAAAACATTAATAAAATTTTTTAAATGTTTCACTTGATTTTCAAATTAATAAATTTCGATTGATTTTCCGTCTCTTTTTATTTTATTTAAAAAAAAATCAATCATTATACCAATTTTTTGAAAGTTAATGATATTGATTCGATTTTTGAAAACAATAAATTCTATTGATTTTTTTCAAACCAGAAATCTACAAATTTTTTCGATAAAAAAATAATTTTAGGAAAATTCGAAATAAACAAATTTGACTAATTTTCTAATTCCATAAAATGTTTGTTTTTCAAAAATTGATGATTCTAATCGATTTTAAAATTCAAATACTCTCGAGAAATTTCTAAAAAGGCCATGATTAGAATTGATTTGTAAATACAATAATTTAATGAAATTTTTCAAAACCAGTTTTTTTTTTTTTAAATAAAGAATTTAGTTTTATGCATTTTCTGAATAAGTATATAGGTATATTTTTAGGTATTTACTTTTAAGTCAATAATTTTGGTTAAATTTTTAAAAAATCGTCTGTTTATTTCATTGATTTTTAAGCAGAATGATTTTATTAATTTTACCTACTTAAATTCGAGTATTCGCAGCGTTTCGGTCAACAACTTCAAACTTGCTCTTGCTGTTGCTATCCGAATACAACCAAACCGACAATTTTTCTCGTTTAAATCGGGCCTTAATTATTTCCTCGCTAAAAAAAACGATGGTACGAAGAAACGCGTCCGAAAATGTAATTTACAAGTGTTCGTTTTTGTTATTTCAAGGTACATAGGTATGTACTATGGACCTAGATAATTTTAAAACTTGGCGAAAAAAATCATTTACACCCTAAACAGTGAACACAGTTAGATAATAACCTAGCATCAAAAAACGAATCGGTTCATTCAACTGCACTGTAGCCGCAACCTTATAATTTAGCTTGATACAGAAAACTCAGTCATAAAGAAAGATAGACCAAGTTTAACATCGTAAGGTTTTAATGACCTCGTACAGTGCAAAAACTTCTTTTTGCAATTTTTAATGAATCACCTGTCACATTTTTATAATTGAAATCTACAGACTCGCAGCATAATATAAGTAGGTACGAGTTGTGAGAGCTGGCAAGTTCGCTCTACGTCCACAATACGGCTACAACCACGGCAATAGGAAAAAAACAAGAAAATTTTTACCTCAACAGAATATTTTCCGGTTTAGAAGTATAATAAGCGTGTAAGATATATATCAATAAAAAAAAATTAAAAAACGAACGAAGAAGGGTACAGAAAAAATATCGTGATAAATGAAAAGAAGCGTAAATTTTCGTTTCAAGGGCATCCCGATGTAGGTACAAGTACAGAGACTGCTTCTTTTTTTTCTCTCATTGGATAATGTACTCTCAATGTAAAAATATGTAAAAGAACAAAAGACGTGAACAATAAAAACATTTTGTCGGCGATTATCCCAATACGATAACCGTAACGATGTAAAATCGCATATGACTTGAGAGTCTCGGTGCAGCGCACAGTGTCGAGCGCCGCGATTCTCTCCATATTTTTTCAACATCACCAATTGTCTAAAAAATTCATAGGCTTGGTGAGTAATAAGTATACGTGTTATATCGAAGGCATTATAATTTTGTAACATTGTTCGAGTAAATATTATTGTAAACAGTCGGCATGTGCAATTGGAAACACTATATAAAAACAAATAATCCACTGATTATTACATAATATAGAACGAATAATTTATAGTTGATTATAAACGCTGTTTAATTTCATTTTTTTTTCTTCTATTTTGTTCAACAGGATAATACTGGTTTTATTGTACGATAATGTTTTTATGAGATCGTTCATGTGTTTTCTAATGAACTCTTAATGGAGAAGTTCAAATTTCTTTAATTTTCAACGGATGCTATTCAATGTGAAATGTACCATATGTAATTCAAAATATGTACTTAAATACGTAATGTTTTATCAAAATTGAACTTAGAGAAATACGAATTCACCAGAATAATAACATCTGAGGGATTTTCCATAGGCAAAGATAATAAGTCTACTGGCACTGCAAAAATTGAATAATGTATCAGATACCTAAACTTTTTTTTAACAAAAAAATTCTACCTAAAAAAAGAGTTTTTCCCAGTTTTTTTTTAATTATTTAAAAAAAGTGAAATTTTTTTATTCCCAAAAAATTGAGGGATTTTTCTAGTCTAGAAAAATTATGAGTTTTTTTCTCCGAACGAAATCGAAAAATTTTTTATCCTAAAAATATTGAGAATTTTCTTACGCAGTCGCATACTCATTAAAGAATCATCAATTCATCATGGAATCTTCTATTCCAAGAAGATTAGATTTTTTTCCAAAAAAATTTGGGGACTTTTTTTCCAAAAAATTTAGATTCTTTCCCTAAAAAAAAAAATGGTTTTTCGGCTAAAAAAATTTTTAAAAGAAATTCTGTTTTTTTTTTTTGTTTTTTTTTGTTTTTTTCAAAAGTAATAAACTATTTTCTCAGAAAAAACAGAACCCTCCATAAAAAACTTTAGAAAAATTTATTGCAAAGAAATTGCGAAATTTCTTTGCTCTAAAAAAATTAAGAATATGTTTTCTCCAAAAATAAGTAAACAACTTTTTTACTTCGAAAATGTTGAGAATTTTTTTACGGTTATCTGTTTATAAACAAGTAGGGTACCTATTTTCCGTTACGAGAAAACTTCAGGCATTTTCCAAAAACTGAAATTTCTCTCCCAAAAAAAAAAGAATTTTTTCTCTGAAAAAATTAAAAATTTTTTGATAGATAAGAAATAATTACTATTAAATATTATATAAATACCTATAAGTACTTTTTTACGTTGACTTCAACAATTTAAGATCTTCATATCTCAAGAACATTCAAAAAAATTTTGCTTAAAAAATTTGAGAGAAATTTTTCTTCTTCTAAAATTATCTGAAAAATGTTTTGCCCTATACAAAAGAATGGAACAGTTTTTTCGAAAAGTTGAATTTTTTTTTTAAATACAAGAAATTCCTCTCTCAGAGAAACATCAATTTTTCTGCATAAAAATTAAAAGATTTTCCCTCCAAATTTTTTAAAATAAATTCTACCCCGGCCATAATTCCAATTGTTTTTCAAAAAAAAAAAATTAAAAATTGAAAGTCAAATATATTTTTAAAATTACTATGCTAAATTATCGGAAAAAATTCAACAAAATGAGAAATTGGAAGAAAAAT
>FIZV01068378.1:0-11433 GCA_900050545.1 Trionymus perrisii | reverse complement strand
TTTAATTTTTTTTTTTTTTCATTTTCTATACAATTATTTTTTTGGAACATGTCTAGAACATGCGCTACAAAAGCCGAGACATCCCGATTTTTAATATACCTATTATTATTATTATTATTATTAATTTTTTTTTTTGAAATTTTGAAAAATAAATTACTTACCTACCTATATCAAAAAAATTGAGAAATGGCTACTTTTCAACGAAAAAACAGAGACTTATCTCCTTAAGAATTGAAAAACGTTTCCCTTCAGAAAACAGAGTTTTCTCCAATATTTTCCTCCAACATTAAAAAAAAAATTCTCCTAAATTTTTTTTTTTTCAACTTTTATTTCCAAAAAATAGGAAATTCCTTTCATTTAAAAATTATTTTTTGATGTTTTATCAATTTAGGAAAAAAAAATACACATTTTCTGAAATTATTTTTCAATTTTTTTTTGAAAAATTGGGAAATTTTCTCTCCAAAACAATTGAGAAATTTTTTCAAACAATTTGTTATCAACACAACGTTGAGAATTTTTTTCAATTTTTTTTTCAAGAGCTATAAAATTTTTAGTAGCTAATTTTCTTTTAATTACTTGGAGGCTTTCTCACAAAATATCATCTCTTCAGCACATATTTTTATAATTAGAAATTCGTATTTAAATCTATCAAAAGTAACATGAATGGATTAATTTTTTCCAAAATAAATCGGGAAATAATTGCAACGTCTCGCCTTTGTAGCTTAAACTGCAACTTTTTCAACCTCAAAAAATTTTTACTTTTCTATAAAAAACCAGGCACTGCGTCTTCCGTCAACGTCGTAATATTTCATTGCCACAATCTTTTTTCACATTTTTTTTTTGTTTTTGTTTTTATTTATACCCATAAAATAATAAAATTTGTGATAAAGAAAAATCAAGATAATGTGAATGTGATAGAAAATTTTCGTGGGAACAGTAGTAAAAATTATAATCGCGTAATAAAACCTCTGATTCCGGCAGAGGCAGAGGCGTAACGCTTGTGATCGTTCAACTGTGATTTTTTACGTAAAAAAATTCATAATTACAGTGAATTAAAATTTTAGAATTTTTTTTCATGACCGACGATGCCCGCTGATTATTTCAACATGTATACTGGCATGTTTTCGGAATCAGATTCGATACCAGATGACCTAATGGTTTCTCCAGTTAAAAAACTGGACAAGTCGGAAGTATTAATGAAGGCTCGTGAATTACTGGAAACAAAAGCAATCCATGGTAAGTCATCAAGAATAAATTTATACAAAAAATTTTCATGTATGACACGCCAATTATTGTACGATTTCTCATTTTAGTTGACATTCCTCCGGTAAATGATGCCTTCGTTTTACGTTTTTTAAATGCGAGAAAAATGCACATCGAGAATTCCGTTCAATTAATGCTGAACTACTTTGATCATAGAAAAAAGAATCTCGCTTTATTTGAGAATCTCACCGTCAACGATCCACTCACTCAGAATTGTCTAAGAGATGGACTACCTCTTGTGCTGAAAAATAGAGACAGGTATCGTAAATTTTAATTTTATTTTAAAATCATTTTCCTTGGTTTGATTCATCAGTTTTATTATTATTTTTTTTACAGGAAAGGTCGATGCGTTATACTTTTCCTCATTTATTATTGGGATCATTCGAAATATTCTATAGAAACCATCTATAGAGCTTTATTATTAACAATGGAATATCTATTGGAGGATGTTCAAAATCAAATTAACGGTTTCGTTTTTGCCGTTGATTGGACAAATTTCAAACTCAAGGATTATATCGATATAAGTCCTAAAATGGTCAAGTTGATGATCGACGGATTTCAAGACGCATTTCCTTCAAAATTCAAGGGTCTTCATTTTATTGGCCAACCTTGGTATGTCGATGGTATAATAACCGTCATGAAATCGTTTTTAAAAGAGAAAACCAAACAAAAAGTGAGTATTATTTCTTACGTCTGAGTATCAAATAGATTGTGTGTTTTATTGTTTTATTGTATTGTAGTTTATTGTTCATGGTTCGAATCTGAGTACTTTACACGAATATTTACCTCGCGATGTCCTTCCCCCTGAGTTAGGTGGCGAAGGAACAGCATACAGAACCGACGAATGGATCGAATTATTGCAAAATTACGAAAACAGGTATATACTTTTCATACTCATTTGTCAATAAATACTCAGTGGGTATATTGCACTGTATGAGTATTGGTATAGTACCTACTTTACCTAGTTGTTGTCAGCAAACACTCAAATTTTGCTGAGTTCAACATGATTGACACCTATAAAGTAAACTATAGGTTGAAAAAGTAAAGTACATACAACTATGTGTCGTTATTAATTTGATGATGCTTTCCTGATACCTTCGCCTTTGTTTACTTGTCTTTGCTCAACAATGTAATCATTTTCTAGGTCTACATAACGTCAAGTTGAAGACAGAATGAAACAATCTCAAGAGCTATTTTGTATAGTGCGCTATACAAGTAAATTTTATTTGTTACCTAAAATAAGCCATGCTTAAGTGTATCTCGTAATGTCCTTGCAAATATTCTGTAATTGATACGTAACTATACTTAGCTTACGACTTAATTTTTTTTGTCGAATATTTGTTTGTTTGTTTGTTAGTTTTTCTACTTTGTCTGTGGTCGTTAATTAACATGCAATTACGAATTGCTTCGATAATATTCACGGTTTTCTATTTCTTCCTTTAGTGATGTTATAATTTTTTTAGAATTTATGTTTTTTTTTTCATTTTCGCAAAAATACGTACATTGCGAGTTTTAAATGATTATTTTTTATTTTGATGACTTTTTTTGCTCAATAGATAAATCTACCATTGGAATCAAAAGTATTACTACATTTTTTTTTCTTGTAAAATTAAAAAAATCAATATTGTTCCTTTTCATTAAAAAAAAGTTCCACATTTTTTTGTCATATACATAAGTCAATTTTCCTATTTACAAATTTTTAAAACTAAACATTCCTGCATTGTTTCTTATTGTGTGATCTAATTACATATAGAAGTATAATTTTATGAAATTGACAATAAAATTGCATTTCTTATTTATTTTATAAGTTTTCTAAAAATCTAGCAATAAACTGTAATAATATTATTATTCAATTTTTTAACGCTTAATGTAAACAATTTTTTAAATCTCTGTATTGGTGTGATGTGAGCAATTTTTATTTTAAGTATAGAATGTTATTCGTTATTTTGAATTTAAAGAAATATTAAATCTTTATAAGTAATCTCGATCATTTCATTTAGTACCATATCAAGAAATCAAATTATTTGATTCTGATGAATTTCGCTATCCGAAGTAAGAATTTCTCTTGATATTTATTTATTTCCTGTTGTAATCAAACAATTTAGTGACTATTTTTTAAAGTGAATGTAGCATCGAGATAAATACCTCACCTAATTCAGGTGATAACTGTACTTATCTTGATCGATATAAACAGTGCATGGTTTATTCCTTTGGACGAGCGTTCTTATCGAGTACTTATTCATTACTTTTTAATGATTGAAGTGATTTCAGTTTGACTTAGTATTAGCAAAAGATTGCTCTGAGGTTATGGTTGCATTCTGAAATTCCAGTTAGGCATTTCGAAGCGATAAATGGTCACACTTCAGAATGCCATAGGTATTTTTACTCGGATCAGATTTTTTTATGGAGCCAGCTGAGCCAGCCCAAGCCAGCCTCATTCAAACCTTCAATTGCTTCAAGTGTGTCATCTTGCCCCCTCTACTCTGTGCATAAAACGAGCGATAATTACTTACTGTTAACAGAAACACTGCAGTAGTACGAAATGAACTGTAAAACCGCAAAGTATATGCTGCATTGAAGCATTCACTTCTTCAATTACTTTTCACTATTATTTTCCATCAAGTATCAATTTCGATCAGTCATGTCAGTTTGAAGACTATAAAAAACAGAGAGCTCATTATCACCATAGGACCATAGGTTTTATTACCTCGTACCTTGCTTACGTTTTTCCAATGTCAAATGTAGCACAACGAAAATTGTGTCGATAAGGAAATTATTCATTATGTGGAATTTTGCTTGAAAATATTTCATTTTCACTTGCATTGCTGGTTATGTGGAGGGACAAGACAGTACAGGTGCGAGTGGACAACGGAGAACGTAGTCGTGTTTATTTTCGAGCCATCTCATTGGCTGAAAAAAGTAACACACTTTGTGATGTCACGCTTACGTAATTTCAAATTGCGATTTTTCACAATTTTTTGCCCTGATTACTGATAGTGGAGTGGAAATTTGTGATAATAATAAATTCTACAAAACTACAACTTGAAATTCTGTCGTGTATGTTATATTTAGATCATAGATCCGCGTCCGAGCTACGGAATAATATTTGAGAAGTAAGAACTGCTACTTGTTATGAACCGTAAGTAGTGATTATTGCAATGCGAGTAAGTAATTTTGATTTATTACAAGCAAATTTGAGAATTTGTTGAAAATTCAGTTGAATCGTTGAAGAATTCACAAATGATTTCGAATCCGAACTTGAGTGAAAGTTTCATTACCTACGTTGATATTTTGCAATTACATGCTTATTGTTTACAATGAAAACACGTAAATTCGATTTTCATGCAAATCAATCATATTCAATAATTTCAATCGTGTTATGACAACTTCGTATGTTTGATCAAAATATCGAAAGCTTGGCTCCTTGAGTAGATTTTCAAACTTTAAATTTATTCATACTTGAAAAATTCTATTATTTTTGTCGAACAATTACACATTATTGAAACGTGTCGTTACAGTAAAGTAATAAATTGTAATATCGTTCCTAGCTGAACGAGCAAGGTTAACGTAGTTTCATTGATTATTTTACTTGAACGTTATTTCCGTTGTATGAAAACTTATCCATAAAGCATTCTTCGATTCAACTAATTGGATTGATATTCTATCGTTTCTGTCTATTCTCAGTTTACGTAAGTTCGTATCGATAATGTTATTATAATTCTTCTCCATAGTAAAATGTCAACCGAAGATCAGTCACCAGAAGAAAGGAAAAGTAAAAAACCTAGTAAGAATGAATCACATATACCAATTCTTTCTCCAACGCACTTTAAAAGGACCGGATCGTTGAAGCTGCGAAATGAGATGCGGATGCCCCACAAAGCAGAACCCTCTTCGGCTTCTACTCCACCTCTTAGACGTCATAGAAGTCTGGTAAGTTGTGGTTTCTTTATCCTTTTGAAACATTACAAGTTCGAACATAATTAATTTATTAATCATTTCATATTTATAGCAAGGATTAACATCGCCAGTGTTGCCGAGGAGGTTGGAAAAAAATTACGAAAAAGATGACGACTTGGATTCAGAAAAAAGTTTCGGAAGTAGTTGTGGCAGCGTATGTGGTCATTCGCCTTTCGCTCATAATGGAACAACGTACAGTGCTCGTAACATGAAGTATATTTTTCACTGCAACTCAAATTGTGGCAGTGAAGAGTATCTAACTCCGACTCAGAGAGCTAATCGGACTATTAAAAGATTAAGGGTCAGTATGAGGGCATTATTTCAAAATATTAACTCAATTTCATCTTAATTTGCTGCTTCAAACATGTAAATAGAACTGTTTGTTATATTTCTATTGAAATCCAGTAACGAATTACATTCCTAAAATTTCACGCCCTATTGCTTTTAAAATGACACTTGAACAATGCCGACGTGTCCTCTAAAATAGTAATAACTATCTTCGTTATAGAATAATTTTCCCACTTGCTTCTCACTCGTCCTTGTCATACCTGTCAGATCTTAATTTTAATTCTAGATCTAAAAACAGACTATATTTGCGTCGATTGCAACCCTATCGTAGTTTTGAATCTATTCTAAGATATTTTGCGATAATTCTAATGAAGAAATTCGTTATTTTACAGCGTATGCTGGCCGATGCTCAATCCGAATTAATTGAAAAAGATAATGAAATCAGTAGACTAACGAAAGAAGTTGTGGAACTACGATTATTGAAAGGCGGCAGCATGGCGACAGGTGACCAGTACGATATCGGCGACGAAATGGATTTCGCCGAACCTAGTATTAGTAAAAGTAGTCCTCGATTTATGGACGTACTTCACGAGGAACTAGACAATGTCGGTGGTCCTATAGTACAAGAAGCCGGTGAGCAAAATAATACTTCGACTAATCAACCACAGGATATCCGAGGGTAACTAACATTTCCTTTTATAACGGTGAAAGTACATACGTGCCTAAATACATATAGCTTCTAAATAACCTAATATCGGTATTGCAATATTTTTCTGATATTGTTGTTCTTTGTGTTTCATAAAATTGTCATTTTCCAAGGTTACATCGCCATTGCATTATTTTTTATCGTAGAAAAACTCGATTTAGATGTTAAAAGCGTAATGAATGAACTACGATTTTTACGCATTTCATAGTTAAAATTTTGAAATAACTCATCAAAGTTTATGCATGTTTCTTCAGAAATATTAGTGCTTGTCGGTGTAACAAGCTTTTTTACACATTTCTGCTTATTTTATTTGATTTTTTTCCCTGCAAATCTAATATTAATCAACTGAAGTTTATGAGCCAAATATCTGATGTATTTGAAACGAAACCAAGTGTTATACAATTTTCCTTGTTACTAATTTGCCAACATTTTACTTATAAATAATCTTGCGAGTGCAATAACCTCTAAATTTTTACTAACGTTCTGTATGTATATTTTTCGTGTTATTAAATTGATTTTAGTATCCTTAATAACTGAAAAGTTAACGCAGCTTGTAAAAATTAAGTATTTGTAAACATCAGCTCGGATTTTTTTTAGCCGAATTTTATTTCGTTAAAAAACGATTTCAGTAAAATTTCATAAGAGTTTAAATTTTGAAGTAAACCCGATAAAATCTCGATGTATTTGCTAGAATGATTTTCCTCAAATCAAAACAGATGATTGTTTCACCTTTCTCGTTAAATTATCTAATTGAATTTTCAATTTATCGATTCTTCCACAGCGTCCAGCTTCAACCTGTTCATCATTCGCCGTCGCTAGCCGATTCGGGTAATTTCGAAGACATCAACTGTACTTTTGCTCATACGTTGGAGAAAGAACTGGAAAAACTGCGCCAAAGTTATGACGACATGAGAGAAAAACATAACGAAAAAGTAGAACAACTTTTAAAAATCATCGCCGACTCGAACGATCGGTAAAATTTGCTCCTATTGCTCGTCACCTAAATCAGTCTTGATTTTTAGATTTAAAATTTCGTCATTTTGCTCACAGATATTACGACCTGAAACCAAAACATGATACTGCTGTGATACGAATTAAAGAACTAGAAAAGGAAATCGAATCTTTGAAAACGAATGTCATTCAACAAGACGAATTGCAAAAAACACTTTACTTACAGCTATATGCCAAACAGGAGAATGTTGAAGAAATTGTGGTAAATTGAGTTATTTTTATTTTGTTTTAAAATTACTTTCATGACAGGCAAGTTAGCGTAGGTCGAGTGTTCGATGTACTCTCAAAATTCATACCGTGAAATGAGGAGCTAGGTACACTCAAAAATACTTCGAAAATAAAAATTAAACACAACGTTATGCATACTTCTTGTTAAAATTTTTGTTTTTTTGAAGGAAAAAATCTCTTGAATTTTTTCTTTGAAGAAATGTCAACTTTTTTGGATTTTTTTTTTTTTTTTGAGTAAAAATGTGTATAAAAATTTTGAAATTTTTTAAAAGTAAAGGTTTTTTCAATTACAGTGATTACAGTAAAGAATTTCAATTATTTTGTAGGTAATAGTATATTACTTAACAAGTGGGACAAGTGCGCGAATACCAACGAGTGTGGAAATTTTAATTTTTCATGGATTGACGTATCTACGCTAATTTTGTTTTATATTTGGTAAATTGTCTGCCGTTTACATTGACGCATTTTTAATTAATATAGTTAGCGCGAAGTAATCGATCGAAAGATTACTATATTAGTTAACGACGCCCGTGTTTGTCATAAAAGTACCCAAGTGTTAATTTGATACATATATTGTGAAAAGTGTCGTAAATACATCTGTCGTAACTACTAAGTCAGTCAGTGTTTTATTACCTTTACATACATTTTTTTTCATCTATTAACTATTTGATCGTTTCAAGTTTAAGGTTGTTTATGTTTTTGGCTTTACCTTACAAACCTTACCTACATCAATGAAATAATCGGTAAAAATGAATTTAGAATTGGTTGCAATTTATACAAAAGAAAAATTCGATGATGATGTTGAAGAACAAGTTTTTGTTTTCAATTTGAAAAATTTAACGATATTTCTGGAAGATGACTTTGACGGAAAAATTGAAAAATTATTTAATAAACTTTTGGAACAAGAAGAAGTAACAGAAAAAATGGGTCGGGATGGAGGTTACATAAAATTATTAGGATTATACCCGGAGCGAAATGGAATGACCACCTTTTAATGAATCCCGATGATAATTCCCGATGGATATGACCTACGAAACGATCTTCCTGACGATCTTGCAGTAATGAACCCGTATATGAACACGCTGCAAAGATATATTCCAAAAATGGTCAATGGAGTAATAGACTTTAAATCGCAAGGAAATTTGTCCATGTTTGTATCTAATGAGATGCAGACCCTTCGAACACCAAATATGGGTGCTGACGAGAATATGGATGATTACTGTCGAAGAGCATTGCCATTAGGCAATATTATTTGGGGAAGTATTAGAATAATTATGTGGTTATTAAATTGTATCGCGAATCGAGCATCTCTTTAAAAATTGTTCTTTTCTTGTGGAGTAAATAAACATTCAATTTGGTTGTGGCTTTCATGAAGTATAGATTGATTTTCTCAGAGTTCTATAGTCTTTTAGAGAGCCCTGAGAGGTACTAAATGAAGTGTGGATGAAGAAAAGCCACTTTTTTTTGGACAGCCATTCCACACCATCGCCCTTGAATATGAAGAACACATTTGTGTTGGGTGCAGCGTCTGGTAATTAATATTATACCTAACTTCTCCCAGACGTCCAGCCCTGCCGCTGATGGCGCCATGACGGCCAGGGAGGGGGCGAGTACCTCTCCTGCGGTGGTCAGAGAAGAGCCTGAAGTGGGTATGACCTCCCCTAAGGGGGGCCTGGGAGTCAATTACACTGCGCTTGGTCCCTATGAAAACATAAACACCCTCGAAGATATCAATCATAGAGTGGTGTTTATTAGATCCACCTTCCCCGAAATAAAAATTAACGTACCAGTATCACCTGGATCCCATCTTTTTCAATATTTTTCCGATTTAAAAACACAATCCCATGCCGCTTCTATCGTAAAGGAGGCCTTGCGCCGACTTGAAGAGGGAAGAGACATGGGCCACCCCTACAGTCTCATTTTTACCTTTCATAAATTTATCCCCTCCACCCAATATCTTGTACTCCGTGCTATTTTAGAACGTTTTTACTACCCGGCGGCATCGGCCACAGTGGCAGCACTGCTCCCTTACAAGGAGTACCTGTCGCTTGGTCCGGTTGAACCGGGTATAATTAAACAAATATTGATAGCCAATGAGCGAAAATACCTGTACCTAAAAAAAAAAACAGACTTTCGGCATTTTTGACATAGTGTCAAATGGAAAATTTACTTTGGAAGAAGCAAACGACGACCTCTTCAACCACTTCCCTGAGTTTGCGCTGGCTCACTGTGTGAGCCGTGACTTCCGGATGTCTCGGGGCATTGCCCTCGACTTCAAAAGGTGGTTTGGCGGCACTGACGAGCTGGTTGCAGCTGGGAAGGGGGTGTGTGAGGTGGTTAAATTGCAAAAAAAAGGGGGTGGTTCTTTACATCATCACAAAAGATAGGTGCTCTGACAAACCCACTCTTTCAGACTTCGCGCTCGCCATCCAGACTCTGGATAGGGTGTGCGCGGAACAAAAAATCGTCAGGCTTGCAGTTCCAAGATTGGGCTGTGGGCTTGACAAACTGGAATGGACCACTGTTAGAAGGATAATAGTGGAAAGTTTCAAACATTTGGAAATTACTGTTAGAGTGTGTACTCCGAGTTCCTAACTTAACAATTTTTCGCTCCCTGGCTACAGTATAAGATACTATTAGATACTTAGTATAGATACTTAGTATAAGATACTTACCTCATTTTCGTTTCTGTTTTTCGTTTCTGTTTTTCGTTTCTGTTTGTTTCTGTTTATTTCTGTTTTATTTCTGTTTTTTGCATTCATTTTCTTTTTTGTATTCATTTTCTGCTTTTTGCATTCATTTTATATCTTGCATTCATTTTTTATCTGATTCTTGCATTCATTTTCGTTACTGTATTCCTTTTTCAACAAAACTAAAACCCTGAAACCCTAAATCTTGGCTTGAACTACTTTACTTTAGTAGAGGGAGGACCGGCTGTGTCAAATGACACTCTGTGAAAGGATTTAGTCCTGGTCCAGCAGCCAGTGTCCCCCAACATCGTCCCAAATTCTATTTGAAGAGGAGTTCTGAGTGCTTCCCCCGCCAATAGGCGGGGGTATGGCCTTGAGCCGCAATAAATAGCTGCAGAACTCCTCTCACCCCTAAATAAAGACCTAACAGCTGGTAGGTCCAGCTCCCCCGCCTATAGTTGGGGAGTACGGCCCAAAGGCTGGCCGTATTTCCAGTGGGACCTACCAGTTGAACCTGATAACATCCTAGTCCAACTGGGCTTTTGCCTCCCCACAAAAAGTAGGGGACCAGGGCAGGTCCTTGCCCTGCAGTTGGACCCCCTTGTAAAGTTAGTTTTAAGCATTATCATGACAATAAGTATAAGCCAAATTCTCCCCCCTACTGTACAGTTGGGGGGCCTGGGGCGGGGTGCTGTTAGCGACAGTGCCTCACCCCGACTCTTGAAAATTTAAATAAGTAAATAGCAACCAAAACATCATGATCACCTCCAGTGTAGTGACTTGCCAAACCAATGGTAAGTGCAAGCCACTGCACCAATCAAAATTTCGCTACTCTAGGAAATGGGTGGGGGGACCTTGCCCCCCCCCAAAAAAAAAACAATCCAATTCATGGCGCCCAACCCTTGGGCAAGTGTGAGCCCTTCTCTCTCTTCCTACTAACATTTCTTCTTCTTCCCTCTTCTTTCTTTCAATCTTCTTTCTTTTCCTTTCTCCTATCTTCCCACTAACCCCCTTCTCTCTCTCTCTCCCTCTTTCTCTCTCTTTCTTTTCTCTCTACTCTCCCCCGCTCGCACTTTACCCTTGGGCACCTTAAAAATTCTCTTTTCCCGCGAAGGACGGGTCGGGGGCTGGTCCCTGATGGTTGCGGCGGTGGTTTTCGCTCTCCCTTGGGGCGAATTCCATTCGTGCTGCTGCTTCCTGTCGGCACCAGTCCGGGTACCCCGCCCAAGGGTGGGTACGAGCGGTCCTGGCTTCAGTGGTGGGCCCGACTCGTCCTCATCCTTCCCCCTA
>FIZV01068279.1:0-10652 GCA_900050545.1 Trionymus perrisii | reverse complement strand
AGTTAAAACTTTTTTTCTTTTTTTTTTTTTTTTTTTTTTTTTTTTTTTTTTTTGCATACATTGAATACTCCTATATCTCGTATCGTCGAGATAACGATTTATAAAAATGAAATCTTCTTGGTAGGTTAATACTTTTTTCATGTTTGTTCAATTCGCCGAAAACTAGGTACCAGCTACCTACTTTGCTTTTATACAAATTGAAATGTTTTTTACATATTATACGAGTATAATAAATGGTATTTTTATGTAGGTATTTCTTTCATTTCTAGTTCTTTATGATTGGTAGGCATGTTTAATACAGAAAAAGGTCAGTAGAATTTTTTTCATTTATTTAATACGTGTTTTTTTCAATAAAACTTTAGTTTGTTTGATTTTTAAAATTTTAAAGATTTAAAAAATTTATAAAATTTGATAAAAATTAAAAATTTGTAAAGTTTTCAAAAGATTGAATTGTAATTATAATAAAGTTTTGATAATTTTTCAAAGTTGCATCAGTTCTTACATTCAAAAAAATATACCTACACATAATTTTTACGATTTGAAGTTTTATTAACACTTTTGCTACTATAAGTACCATAAGTATTTTTCAAAAATAAGTACCTAAATGTTTAAAATTTGTTGAAATTTCAAAGTTTGGTAATTATTTTTGGAAAAAATTAAAAATTTGATGAAAATTGGAACTTTAATCACTTTTTGAAATGACAAATTTTCACAATTCGAAAAATCTTTCATAAGATATAATTTGATAAAAACTCAAAATTTGATTATTTTTAAAAATTTTCAAAGTTGGAAAATTTCTAAAATCTGGCAAAATTTTTCAAAAAATCTCAGAGATATTTTTACGAAATTTCATAAAATTACAAAAAAAAATTCTTAAAACTTGAAAAAAATTTTCACGAATTAAAAAAAAATGAAAAATTTAGCAGGACTATAAAATATATATTTCACAAGTTAATGAAATTATTCACAAAATTTCACAGAATGATTTATGCACAAAATTTCTGCTAGCAAATGTTTCTAAATAATTCACAGTGTTATCGCTAAATTGGTTTAAATTTTTTTCAAAAATTTGAAATAATTCGTCTGAAACCTTTTATGCAATCACCAAAAAAATTTCAGCAAATTTTACAGAACTAAAAAAAAAATTCATGGATCGTGAAATTATTCATAAAATATCTACAAGATCATTTTTCTCAATATTTTTCATTGAATTATTTTCTACTTTCTTAGAGCAGCTTCACAAAATTACAGAATTTTCAAAACCTAAAATATCAGAAAAATTTTTACACCTTTAAATAATTATTTTTCTCAATTTCGATTAAATGCCAAAATACTAAAAACTTGATCTCAATATAAATATTTCAAAATTCAACGAATCACCTCCTCCTCTCGCTAATTTTTTTTTTATCCATATCACTTAAAGATTCACTTCGCCTTTCAATGAAAGGCGAAGCTCCCAAAACCTTATCTAAATTCGAACAGATAATTATTTCGTTTTCTCGACGAAAGGTATTCGGTTCACAACGAAGCCCAATCAGATATGCTAATTCGATCGGGAATTATGAAGACGACGAGGGTATGAGAGCAGGGTGACAATACGCCAAATAGGTTGATTCGTCCAGTGCGGAAAACCACATCGGTGTGAGCCGGAGCGGCACCGTTACCGCATTGAGTCCGTCCGGCTAATTTGTAAAATTATTACAACTTTAGCCGAAATATTCGTCGAAGGCTTCCCGGCCTTATTTCAAGTCACGCGATTACGAAATTATTCAAACGATTATTGTTACCCCATCGGACTAAGTTCGTTATAACGTGCGGTTATTTAAATGCTAATAACTATAAAGAATCAATTCGAATCGAAAACGAGAAGAAGAGAAAAAATGGAAAAGTTTTTTCTCTCCTTCGCGAAATAGTTATAGATGCAAATTTAATTTCATCCCCTAATAATGTAGCCCGATCTTATATTTCTTCGAGTTGAAAGTTTTAAATTTAAGATAATTACCATGGGCGGTATGAAGAAAAGACTCGGGCGAGTAGCGATGACGAGGAGAGGCGAAAAAGTCGGCAGAACTGACGTCATTTTTCTCTTCCGAGTAATATCTTTTTTACAAAACTCTTTGTGATTATCTCGCTAGATAGAATTACGCTTTTATTGAAAAGCTATTGCCGGCTGAAATAATTTCGTATTTTTACCGTACCGTCAAAAATGAAGGAAAAGACTAGATTAACTTTCGGCTACGGAAATATACAGGGTGTCCGAGGAGGACCATATCAAATTTCAAATGTGAATATATTTTTATGAAGTGGTTACAAAAAATAAAAATTTGAAAACCTTGTAAGGGTGGTTCAAAAATTCTGCAAGATCTTGAAAAAATTTTCCGCATTGATTTAGACATCCATGTTCCATGGTTTAAATTTTCGCATGTGATTAATTTTAATTTATTATAATACCATAGGAATAGAAATTTTCAGAAAATTGTAAAAAATATGAACTTTTAAACAATTTAAATAGAAATGATATTGATTTAAAAATTCAATACTTGGCAGTTTTTGAAAATTTGGCCATTTCTAAAAATTTGAGGATCATTAAAAATTAACAATTTTTAAAAATTCAATTTCGTCAATTTCAAAAATTTAAGCCTTTTTAAAAATTTGATAATTTTTGCAAATTTACAATCATTTTAGAAAATTATTGGATCATTAAAAATTAACGATTTAAAAAAATTCAATTTCAACAATTTTAAAAAATTTAACCCTTTTAAAAAATTTGACAATTTTTCAAAACTTCAAAATTTTGACAAATCTCTCAAGTTTTAAAAGTTTGACAATTTTTGAAAATTATTGGATCATTAAAAGATTACCAATTTTTTTTTAATTCTAAAATTTTGTAAAATTTTGTAATTTTAATTAGAAATTTGACGAGTTTTAAAAAAGTAATAATTATTGAAAATTCTGAAATTTTTGAAAAAATCAATAATTTTTGTTAAAAAAATTTTACTCTGAATTTTAATGAAATTCCAACACCCCACTTCTAAAAAATAGTAGTTTTTAAAAAAATTGGATTTTTAATTTTTTCCATTCAGGACTACAATTTGAAGGAAGGATTTTGCAAAATTCCTATTCACCTCAACAACTGTTTACTTTCTCATAATTTTTGTCGTGGTATTTCAGTCATTTGCATAAAAACCACCAGAAAACTAAAATTGTACAAAATTCTCACATTAAATCATTGACCAGGCAGTCCTCTATAGTTTTTTTTTTAAATTAGCCTCATAGGTTACATACATAGTTTTTCTGAAAAAGGGGCATAAGCAAACATTGCATTTTCCTCCAATTTTGATGTTTTAATTTTTCGTTTTCAATCTATCAATATTTTTCGCAAAATGACACCATCAAAATTCAATATGAAAATTATTTTTATTTTTTGAGGACTTCGCATTTTTTTTTTTTTTTTTTTTGCAAAAATTAAAATTTCAAATTTTTTGTAAAAAAAGTAGATGTAATGAATTTTCTTTTTTAAATTTTCTGAAAAACTTCAAATTGAAAACAAAAATTGGGTAATATAATAAAGTCTTAAAAATGGCCGCTTATACATATTAAATTGATGGTATCTGGTTGTATCCAAATCTGAAGTTTCGTGTAGTGCTCCCCGGACACCCGGTATATAAGCCTCGAAAAGCGAGTCGATTTGGAGAGGTATTATTTGGTGGAAAAAACTGATCGAGTCGAAGGAAGGAAAAAAAAGTTAATAGTTGAGCGGTAAACAAGCGCCATGAACTTGCATGATTTGAGTGGTTCGTTGTGTATACCAATTTGGCTACGGATTCGGATTACATTAACATAAACAATACCAACATTTCAATAACGGAATAGGTTAATGCATTTTCCACTTTTTTACGTTTTTTTTGCCACGATTTCGTGAACAGATATTTTTTTGTGTTTGCGATGCATAGTACGTTCATATTATATACACGATCCGCACCCTCGTCAACCACCATAAAACGTGTATTTTTACTTATTTTTTCCCCTCGCCTGGAATTCATCCACGTTGTCGTGCTTTTTTTCTCTCTCTTTATCCCATACTAATGTACAAGTTGAGCTGCAAAGAAAAAGACTACAGTTTAAAATCATTCCCTTATTTGCATTTTCTTTGTGAATTTTTTTTCCTCCTTTTTCATTGTCGAATTTTTCTTTGAATGCAATAATTACATCTCGGCTGTGTTTGCCAAAATTAATAATTTTTTCTTTACATTGCCCTCTTTTTTTTTTCCTAACCACCTTGTATCCAACTTCTTTCCTGTTGGTAATATTTTCCCATCATTTGTATTACACAATAATTATATTAATGCGAGTTGGTGTGGCAAAGGAAGAAAAAAAAAGGAAACGTAAAATGCACATAAAAACGAGTTCAACATCGCAACTTGCAAAATTGGCGAATTTTTTCGCGCCTCGAATACACATCGTGTCGCATTTCCCCTCCTCCGGTCTTTACTCCGTATAAGAATTTTTAATAAGCTGTTTAATTATCAGGAAGAGTGCAAAAAAAGAGAAGAAAGTTGAAGAAAAGAAGAAATAAAAAACTCGGGCACCATCGTCACCTACCTATTTTTTTTTTAACGTTACATATATTAAAGTCATAGCGTGTATATAAGACGGAGTAATAAGAAGAGGTGTATAGTCGCATTAATAAAACAATTTTAATTTTCAGTGCCCTTTTTTTGGGGTACAAATTAATGAAAAAGTTTAAGCAACTTACTAATTTATCGTTTTCCAAGAAAGTACAAAGTTTCGCTTTAATTAAAATTTACTATTTAACGTTTTTCTTTAAAGCTGATTTAGGGTGATTTATATTGCACCGTGTAATATTGTTAACGAGTTAACTATTTGTTTGTTTTGTTATGTAGAATTGTAGAGTTATACAGCACTAGGAGCACTGAGGTAGTTACCTATACTTCCTTAAACTAAACTAATCTTATTAGAGATTTCTGTTTTTTTTTTTTTCACGAAAAGGAGGAGTTCTATAGAATGGAATTTTTCATTAATGAGGTTATTTTTATTCAATATTTTTCCGTCTGTCTTGAAGTAAATACAATTAAAGTTCATAGGTAGGCATAAATGAAAAGGAGAGTTCCAACTCACAACATTGGAATTGCAAAATAAGTTAGACGTGTAGTTATATAATTTTGTAGAAAACAGTATCCTTGATAAATAATCACTCCAACAGATAATAACCCTAACATTAAAAAAAAATAAACAAAAAATTTAACGAAAAGATCACTTGGATAAGAAAATAATTTTTTGACGAGCTACAATAATTATCCTGAAAAATTATAACACAAAATAAGTATGATAATTATTCTGATAAGTGATAATTTAAAGAAAATCTGACAAACGATATAGTCCTGAAAAATATTAATTTTGACAAAGGATTATCATTCTGAGAAATGATAACTATGCTGACAAAATGGTAGTTCTAAAAATAGTTGACAAACAGTAATTCGTCTGAGAAGTAATAATTCAAAAAAATCTGACAAATGATAACTTCAAAAAATTCTGACAAATGATACTTCTAAAAATAATTGACAAAAGGTATTCTGGGAAGTGATAATTTAAAAAAATTTGACAAAAAATGATAATTATTCTGAGATATGATAACTTCAAAAAAATTCTGACAAAATGATAGTTCTAAAAATAGTTGACAAACAGTAATTATTCTGAGAAGTAGTAATTTTTAAAAAAATCTGACAAACGATAATTATGAAAAATGATAATTTTGACGAACGATAATCATTCTGAAAAAATTATTCTGAGATATGATAATTTCAAAAAATATTCTGACAAATGATGGTTGTAAAAATAATTGACAAACAATATTCTGAGAAGTGATAATTAAAAAAAAAATCTGACAAATGATAATTCTGAAAAATGATAATTTTTACAAATGATAATCATTCTGAGAAATGATAACTTCAAACAAAATTCTGTCAAAATGGTAGTTCTAAAAATAATTGACAAAAAGTAATTTTTCAGAGAAGTGGTAATTTAAAAAAAAAAAAGTCTGATAGGTAAACGATAATTCTGAAAAATGATAATTTTTACAAACGATAATCATTCTGAGAAATGATAACTTCAAACAAATTCTGAAAAAATGATAGTCCCTCCTAAAAATAATTTACAATAATTTTTCACAGAAGTAATAATTCAAAAAAAAACTGACAAATTATAATTTTTCTGGGAAATGATTTCAAAAAAATTCTGACAAATGATGGTTCTAAAAATAATTGACAAACAATATTCTGAGAAGTGATAATTTTAAAAAAAATCTGAAAAATGATAATTTTGACAAAAGATAATTATTCTGAGAAATGATAACTATAAAAAAATGCTGACAAAATGATAAGTACAGTTCTAATAGTAAGCTGACAAACAGTAATTATTCTGAGAAGTGATAATTTAAAAAAAAAAAAAAAAAAAAAAATGGCTAAAAATCTTTTAATTTACTTATTCGGAGCAGAAATCATAATTTGTTTTATTATTTTGCAAAAAAAAAATCAATTGTTTTGAATACCTACTTTCTATTATTTCGAAAAAAAAAGTTTTTGAATTTTATTGGAATGAAAAATATCTCAATTTTTTGCACTTAACGTAAAAAAATCTCAATGATTCGTTCATAAAAATAAAATTGGTACCTTTTTCTGGCGTAGAGCTGCAAATATCTTAATCTGACATTTGTCAAGCTGCGTATTGCCAAAATTCCTTTCTTTTAATATAATTATTTATGGCAGCTATTCCTCGAGCTTTTCCCATCTATGCTTTTGTCGAATCGATGTCTTTTCATTCTACCGTTCATCGTACTCATTCGGTTGATTTGTTGATGTACGTATGGACTTGCGAGCCTACGAGCCGCTCGTGCATGAGCATCCCAATTTATCAATTTTAACGATGACGACTCGTCAGTATTACTTTCGATGGATGGGTTTCTCTCTGTCGCGCCAGTGCTGCTCAGAGAGTAGTATTGGATGTGATTCAATTGATGTTTGGAACTGGGTTGTATTAATTTCCTTTTCTTTTTGGAAACAGTTCGTCGATTTTCTCTCGCATACAATTAGTTTGCAAAACAACGTCTCGATGTTTATAGAAGTCTGGTGATGCGCGACACGACATCCGAAGCCAAGTTCGACGTTCGTGTTGCGAGTAATGTCACCGCATACGAAGCAGTTCGCAAAACATAACCTGTGAATTTTGTTTATTTACAGAGATCTAGCTACGAGAAAGGGTTTGTCGTAGTGATCGTGACTGATACGGGTTATTCTACCTTTCACACGCTTACCGATACGTGCAACTTACATATTTGCTTATGCATTTATGTGTAGTACGAGGTTCGTGTAAACTTAATACGCACGCTGTAACGGTAACCTAACGGTCGAGCATCCAGGAGCCGATGAATTATGATAAATGATGAAGATCAGGCCATATCCTGGTAAAATAGCATTAGTACAACAAAATCAAGACGGCGTTGAAAAAGAAGTCACCACAATGAATTACGAATCGAGCTGGCAAGAATGCTTGCAACTTTTGGGACCTCAAAATGGCACCTACGCTTATGGTGGAGTACCTTCGGTCAAAAGCGCCCAATTTGCAATGAACGGCGTCACAGGTGCTAACATCATCGCCAATAGTTACGAACCTGTTGCGATTCCAGTACAGAATCATCTCCATGTCAACAACAACAACAACAACGTTGCTACGAATAATAAAATTCGATCGAATGGATACGTTGCTACAGGACAAGAAAACATGGGCACATACATCGATTGCAACACTTCAAACAACGACCATTACCAATACAATGGCAACAACGAGCCAGTATCTAGTCATTCGTTTAATTATTACAATACTTACCCGAGCGGAGATGCGGCGGCGGTTGGAAATTTATTAATAAATTACGCACCTTCGGTTACTACCAATGGTACTCCAGTTGTTGGCGTAGCTTCGGAAGAAAAACCTAACGGTGTCTTGAGATACGCCAGACAACAACAACCACAACTACAGCAGCAGTTGCCGCCACCTCAACAGCCTCAAAGATACCATCATCAGCAACCGACTGCAACGACAACGGATTTCCAAGATAGTCAACAGCAACAACAAGAACAACAACAGCAGCAGCAGAGTCAACTCCAGAGGCATAATTCCGTACATTATCAATCGTCCGGTGAAGCAGTGGCCGGATGTTCGATCGAGTACGTTAATCCATCGATGCCAATGCAAAGTTTTCCAGCCACCGAGACCACATCGTGGGTTATACCGGAAACTGTGCCAGCTTCTACAGTAGTCAACGGTAGCAATACCGCTATTACGGCTGCAATACAAAACGGATATCTCACTACGAATCATTATCCGTACAAAAATCATCGCAAGTTATACCGTACTCCGACTATGATCGATAAAAGCATGGCGACGGCTGCGTTACCTTACCTGAGAGCAGCGTCGGATTATGGTTCAACGACGGACGTGCCCGTAACGGCGGCCAACGCTGTCGGTGCCGCTGTCGAGATCAACTCGAGCAGAGTTCCAATGACGGATAATGGATTCTTGATTCCTAGACCGAAATTAATAGTTCCTGTGCATACTTACGGATCTCGTAAACGACGTACTGGCAATATATTACATTCGAAGAGACGAGGCAGCGATACGGAACCGTGCTCTGGCGCGGGCGGAGGTGATTCGTCGATCAGCATTGAAAGTAAAAAACACCATACCTCGTGTCCAGGTAAACAGAATGAGAAATATAACTACCTAGTACCTACTATAATTCTTTACCGGATTTTTTTTTTCTTTTACACTTAAATGTTATTTTCCTTCTCATCGTATAATTTTATAATGCTTCTTTTATCCCGGCCCGAGTCGAGCCTGTTCGTCCATTCTTCAAATATCGGGCGTTTCACAGTCTTACTGAAGTAGCGTTCTAAAACTTCGGATGTTTCGTGGACGACGATGTGATGATTTACGACTCGGGCGAATCGAAACGAATTCTGTGCTCGATTTAGATAACGCTGTAAGATGACAAAAACAGATTCATTTCCAGATTTTGATTGATTTCTTTTGGTTTGGGAACTCCCTTCTCACAAGAAAAAAAAAAAATAGCGATGTGGTGTTTCAGTTTCGAATAAATTTTAGAACTCTATGACGGAGTCAAGGGCCTGACTTCTTGGGTAATTTGATTCGGCAAGGTTATTTTCTTCTATAGCTGATGTGATCTTTAATGACACGTGGAATTTCTACTAATCGATTTTGCTGCGATTATTCGCAAATTAGGAATTATTTCTTTCCTCCCGTCATTTCTATGGGTAATTTAGTTTTGTTTTCACTCCAAAACTCGCAGATATTAAGCGGATGCTGAAAAAAAAATTGTAGCCCATTTTCCTTGAAAATTTCCATTTTGAAAATCGCGGGAGTAAAAGTTTTGAAATTTTTACAGTATGTAAGTGGAATGGTGACCAAATGACCAATTTGTGAGAATTTTTTCAAATTTCTAAAATCGACGGGTCAAAGTAAAAGTTTCATTTTTGTAACAAGAAATTTCGTTTTCGCCGGCTCTGACCAAAAATTCTGAAATTTTTATGGAGTAATTATATCTATAAAAATGGTAATTCATTCGGGTGAATTTTTCAGATTGCTGAGACCTATCCTACTAAAGAAAAATAGTAAATAAGAATAAGGTTTCATCAAGTAAGTTCAAAAATACGATTTAACAACATTTTTCGATTGTTTCCCTAATACTTGTGTTGGAAGTCTAAATTTTTTTCTCATCATAGTTCATTTGGGGAGGGGGATGGGAGGAGTCAAAATACGTATAATTGCAAAAAAATGAAAATTTTTCGTTTTATGGGGGAAAACTGTCAAAAACCCTGTTATTATGCGCTTGCGCCGGCGCCATCAACTGCAAAAATATAAAAAAAAATCTGTGTCGTGCGTAAAAGAGTCTAGGAAATGTAAAAATGAATTTTCCGACGTGCGCGCTGTGATAAGGGTTCAAGGTCGTTTCAGTGGTCGAAAAATCTGAAAAAATTACACGACATTCCCCTCGAGTACCTATATTTCCATGCTAACTTTGGTAAAAATCGTTTGAAAACTCGCGGAGATGGAATTTTTAACCTTAAAATCACGTATTTTGAGACCCCCGCTCCAAGAAGGGAGGTAAAAAATCGCGCATACGCTTCGAAAGCATCTTTTGCTATTACAAATCGGAAACACTAGAAAAAATTTTGGAATTCGATCAACGGCCAAGTACCTCTCTTACCATACCAGAGCCTTTTTTTTTCACATTAAAAAAAAAATCATTGAATTGTCTAAATTGCAAAATTTTTAAAAATTGTCACTTCCTCAAAAACTGAAATTTACATAGATTACTGAATTTTTAAAAATCGTCAACTTCTAATGATCCAATAATTTTCCGAAATTGTGAAATTTTAAAAAATCATAAAATTTCCTAAAGCGGTTGAATTGTCTAAAATTCTCTATTTCGAAAAAATCATTGATTTTTCAAAATTGCGAGATTTTCTAAATAGTGGAGGCATTTTAGCATCATATTGGGGAAAAAAAAAACATTTTTGGCTAGCAAAGCTTTTATGGCGGAAAATTGTCGAGAGTGG
>FIZV01068249.1:0-12997 GCA_900050545.1 Trionymus perrisii | reverse complement strand
TCAAATTTTTAGAATTAAAAAAAAATGAATTTCAATTAATTTTTTTTTTTTTTTTTAGTTTTGAACAAGAATTACATATTTTTTTAAAATTAAAAATGGCTTAAAAGGAGTTCTATCTCAGACTCATAAATTCGGCTCTTAAGTAGCATCTTGACTGCTACGCGTTTTTTTTTTCGATTTAGGCCAACCTGTTGTGTGGAATGTAGATATTTTTTTCCAATCTAGCAATTCCCTCCTGCAGAGGAAAATTTCCCTAAAAAGGGAAATTTCCCTATTGAACGGGAAAAGTTGGTAACACTGGAATTCCTGGTTAGGTCAACCTGTTGTGTGGAATGTAGATATTTTTTTTCCAACCTAGCCCCCTCTCAAAAAAAAAATATGTAAATCACCAAGGTAAGCACATACACAAACACACACACCCCCACCCAAAAAAAAACACACGAAATCACGCGAACACGCAATAACAACGCAAAAACAAACATCCGAACTGAACAAAACACATGAAAGGAACTGAAAGTGGGAGAAGCCTAAATGGTGTAGGTAAGGTGACAAACAGAGCGCGTGCGCATCGTAGTGGGGATAAAAATAATATAAGTCATCAATATTTCTATATACCTACACCTACCTAGCTCCAGACAGTAATAAAGAAAAAGAAATGAATCAGCAATTATAATTATTTTTTCACAAATTCGATTGGAGTCAGCATTTCTGCTTACCCATTACCAAGGAAATGTAACAGCATTTATTTTAATATGTCATTTCCAACTATGATAGCTCTGCAAAGTCAGCTAAAAGAGGTAGATGTAGTTGGTATTTTTTCCCTCTGGTCAGCAATTATTTTTCAATTTATTTTTAAAAATGAATTACTTACAATACTCACCAGCCATTTAAGTAATATGATTCCTAATGAAGGTGGGGGCCGAACCAAGAGACGAAAAAAATATATATACACAATAAAAATTGACTTCATACCGTATTCAGTTCACTCAGTGGTGTGCAACAATAAGGTTTGTCATAATTTTTTCTGTTCGTTGACAAGTGAAAAAAAATGACTTATATTTTAAAGTTTAAACATTGTAAACCAAATGGTTGCGAACCTGTCAGAAGATCCGAAGGTTCAGCTGGGTATGATTTAAGAAGGTAAATAAAAATCATTTTCTACATAGAAACACTAGATACCTATGCGATTTAGTTTGAATAATTAAAGTATTTGAAAATATTCTGCAGTGCTTACAATTATGTTGTACCGCCGCGAGGAAGGGAAGTTATTGACACAGAAATCCAAATTGAATTACCTAAGGATTGTTATGCACGCATCGCTACAAGGTCAAATATGGTCCACGATTATGATATAGATGTAAGATGTGATGTCATCGATCCTGACTTCAGGGACAACATTAGGATAGTATTATTTAATCATTCAGATGAAGCGTTTTATGTAAACAAAGGTTTACCAGTGGCACAGTTGATCTGTGAATGCGCTATATATCCGAAGGTGGAAGAGACAAAGGTAATCAACATCTACATAAAGAGATTTTTAGTATTAAAGCGTATATGCAGTATAATAATAATAATAATTACATTGATTACATTGATTTTTTACCAACAGAAACTATATGAAACACCGTATTTACCAAATTCGGAAATGAGAATGTTATGAGACAATGTGTATGTAATAGATGTGCAAGGTTTCAGAGGAAATGGACGTGAATTTGTTATTAAAGAAATAGCTGTGGTACATGTTGGTGATAACAAGAATTTTAATCATTATGTGATGAAACCCCCATACGAATTTAACGAGTTGACAGTGGAAAGACAACGACAATGCGAATGGTTAACTGATAACCATCATGGCATACCATGGAACGAAGGACATGATGAATTTAAAGAAGCAAAGAGAGAGATGTTGAATAATTTAAGTGATGCAACTCATATTTGGGCAAAAGGGTTGGAGAAGTGTACTGTATTAGAGCATCTTTTCAATACTTACCTAAGCATGTATACGATTTAGAAAGAATCGGATGCCCCAAGACAAAAACACTGGAATATAAAGAAGAGTATGTGAGATGTGGACTTCAGCAGCATTGGTCCTTGAGATGCAATAGTAACAACAAAACTGTCGAACCAATGTATCTTTGTGCATTAATACAGGCCATCAAGTTCGCAGAATGGTATGCTAATAACTGTGATAAGAAAGCAGAAGAAGAAGAAGTGGTCGATCCATTTCCATACTGTTGTCAGAAAAGATGTTTCACCAGGTAAATTAACTTAGAAACACTAGGTTCATAAGCATATAAGAGCAGATGATTGATAACAGTTTATTACTGCAGATTGAACAATCCAGAAGAAGTGGATAGTATAGCCTGCAAAAAGTGTGGTTGTTAGGGTCAGTGCTACTGTCAATGTGTAGAGCATCGAGAAAAATTGTATCAGAAAATGAATATGAATCAGAATATGAATATGAATATGAAGAACAGTGGTTATAAATATGTGCATTTTGACTTGAATTTAAATGTGTACATCATTCCATACGAAGACAGAACAAATTATTATTTATGATATTCAAAGATTTAAAAAATGCTTAAGAGATAGAGAGAAGGTACTATTACCCATTTTAGATCAAACACATCGTATGTACATTTATAATAAAATTTATGAGAATCAATGAAACAAATGGTTAGATCATTACCCAAGGAAGAAAATGAAAATGAAAAAGCTTATTTTTTATCATGAGTTGGTATTTGTTTCTTTCCTGACACAAATGAAATGTGTCGGCACAATATTTTCATGGTGCTTGGGAGGGAGAAAGATAAATCAAGTAGGTATTTATGCAAGGGGGTAAAGAGTGATGTGGAAAGACTGGTATAAAATAGAATGTGTCAGTTAATTTTGTTGAATTGTTTCGATATTGAGTGTTGTTCGAAGCTTCCATCGTTACAGCTGCTCGCAACTCGAAAAATAATTTCTAGGTAATATCGAGGCTATTCGTTATGCTTGGAATTGGAGATGTTTTGAAGTGCTGGTCCAAAAGTTACCTTTACCAAATGTTCTTATAGAGGAAATAAATTCAGTGAGATGTCATGATATCGAGCGTAATCAACGCGAATTGAAACGTAAAGAAGTTGAATCTATAGAGCAGAAATTATTTGAAAATAACGCATCATTCTACTTAGAAATACATCATTACCATGTCAGCCAAGGTTACCATGAAGACCCATGTCCAAATAGGTAGGTAGAATTGAAAAAAATTTTAAAGCATAAATAATCAAATATTACCTATTTTATTTTATTTTAGAAGAACCCCTTTCAATGAATTGAAAGAAGAAGAAGCGCATGCATCTCACTTTAGAAATTTCACAGATTTTCCCAAAGGGTCTGCATTTTCAGTCATCAAATTCAAAAATATCCTAAATATGTTTGAACCCTGTGTTGTTGTTTTTGTGAAGAAAGATGGCAAGATGTTTAATTTAAAGCTACCAAAAAGCTTAGTTCCACTGTTCAAGGGCGATAGAATAACGAAATGGAATGAGAAGAAAAATTTGCGGATCATTTTCAAAGGAGTTGAAAAAAGAGCCGTTATGCTAAACATTGTAGAATGAATAAGACTCTAAATTCACTATTTTTTTTTTTCAAGTTTATTTTACACACAAAATAGAATATTTGCGTTTTATTGTTGAATAGAGTTGAATTATTTAAATCGAATGTGCTTTGGTAAAAAAAAAAAATTAAAGTCAAAAGTAGTCGAATAAAAGACAAAGAAGAATGGACATTGATACAAGGTGGAAGCATCCATTTGCGAGCATAATTGCGGGGCCATCAGGTTGTGGTAAAACACAATTTGTATTGAAATTTATTGAAAATAGAAATGAAATGTGTACGACGCAGTTTAATGAAATAATTTGGTATCACGCCGAATGGCAAAGTTGGTACAGTGAGTACCCCTACATGAAATTTGAAGAAGGTTTACCTAGAATGGAGTATACAGATAAAATGCCTAGACTAACTGTAATTGACGATTTAATGAGAGAATCAAACAGCGCTGTTGTTGATTTTTTCACTAAGGGATGTCATCATAAAAACGTCAGTGTATTTTTTATTACGCAAAATCTCTTTCACCAAGGCCGTGGTCAGAGTGATATATCTCTAAATGCGCATTACATAGTGTATTTCAAAAACCCTCGTGATAAAGCACAAATTCGTCATTTAGCTGATTTAGCTCGGCAGTTATGTCCAGAAAATACAAAATTTGTACAAGAAGCATACCATGACGCTACCTCTGTACCACACTGATACTTATTAATTGATTTGAAACAAGATACACCTAAAGAAATTCGCTTTAGAACCTGTATTTTTTCATCTGATGAAAATCATTACACTTATGTACCAAAGAAGTAATGTATTTATGAAGCTGCGTCAGCTGTAAACCATTGACAGTTGAGCATAATGTCTCGTAATGTACGGAACAACATAGAGGTGCTCCAAGCCCTCATCAAATTGAATCCTAAACAAAGGGTAAATATTTTAAAAGACGCTGATTCGGGATTAATTATAGTGATATGTGAATGCGCCTTGAATATTTTAAAAGGTAATGTACCACTTACACCTGCTCAGAAGAAGAAGTTGTCTCGATTCAGGAGGTTGTTGCATGAGTTGGTTCGTCAATCTCCACAGCAGTGGCGACATAAACGTAAGATTTTAGTACAAGAAGGTGGTGCAATTTTACCTGTATTACTCAGTGCCGTCATCAGCTCTGTACTCTCTCACTATTTGAACTAGAGAGAGAGAGAGAAAACATGCAGCATGCAAAAAAAATGATGTTAATCTCGCCGGAGGCATTTCACCAAAAAATGACTTCTATTTCGATGAGCGAAAACAATATTGACGATTATGTACCAAAGAAAATTGATCCAGTAGAAAGTATCGAAAAAGAAATGTACTCTATACTGAATAATAATAAGACTGGTAACATTCGAGATAAATGGTCATCATATTATCAGTTATTGCAAAGATACTTTCGACACATAGATGAAGAGCGGAAACCTTTTCTTCAAGAAAAGGATGAGAAAAACACCACCGCCACCACTACCACAAGGTCTGATGATTTTATTATAGAAGCTATGCCTAATACATTTCAAAAAAAAGCAAAGACTTTACTAAGTTGGATAAAGCGTTCCAATTCGATTAAATGGAATGATATGGGTGAAGTTAGTATTGGTAGTAATAAAATAACTGGTTCAAACATTGTCGATTTAATCAGAGATTCATTGTCAGAGCGAAAAATTCCTCCTCCAATAGGCATGAGAGAATTTTGCACAACTCTGAAAAAACTCAATGTACCAAACTCATTGATTGGAAATCGTTCTAGATGGCTAAATTTCACTTCGGGGTACAATAAAGCATTTGAAGATAGTTTGTCAATCAGTACACCTCAACGTGGCATTGATAGCAGTTGGCTGTCATTGAAAGAAAAAACTCCCGCACAATCATCTTTGTCTGCAGTAGCAACCACAAGAAATACCTGTGGTAAAAGAAAAAGCACTAAGAAGCCAAAATGGGATATACTCAAGTAGGTAGGTAGGTAGGCAGATAGATAGGCAGGTAGCCAGTCAGGTAGGCAGTTAGGTAGATAGAAGAATAATGGTGACTAAAATCAACACTAAGCATAAGATGTTGGACAATATTTATTACAATGTACCCATACCCGAAGCATACACTGGTGCGCATCGAGTATTAAAAAGAGTAAAAAACAAAATTTCAGAAGGAGTTGTAAATGATTGGCTGAGAACTCAAGATACCTACACACTATTTAAACCTGCTAGAAAAAAATACCAAAGAAATAGATATTTAGTCACAAACATAAATGATATATGGCAAGCTGATTTAGTTGACATGCAACCTTTGAAAGAAAAAAATGATGGAAATGCATACATACTAACGGTAATTGATGTGTTTAGTAAGAAAGCATATGCCCAGCCTTTGAAGCAAAAAACAGCGAATAATATAATTCGAGCGTTTAAAACCATTTTTGAAACTAGCGGATGCAAACCTTACAAATTGCAAACTGATAAAGGTAAAGAATTTATCGCGAAGGAGGTACAAATGTTTTTTAGAAATAATAATGTGAACCATTTTACAACTTTTAATCCAGAGGTGAAAGCTAGTGTGGTAGAAAGATTCAACAGAACATTGAAAACGCGTATGTATAGGTACCTATTTCATCGCAATAATGCACGTTACATCGATGACTTACAAAGTATGGTAGAAGCATACAATAATTCGTATCATCGGTCGATTAAAATGACTCCAAATGAGTTTAACGAAAATAATATTTTGAAAGTATACGAAAATTTGAACGAGACCTCTGCAAATTCAAAGGTTAAGAGAAAGGAAAAACCTCGGTTAAAGGTGGGTGATTATGTCAGGTTGTCCAAGCTTAAAAATGTTTTTGACAAAGGTTATACAATCTCGTTTACTGAAGAAGTATTTAAGATCACCAAAGTAATACCTCACACAATTCCTGTATATGAAATTGAAGATTTGAATGGTGAAGAGATAGAGGGTCGGTTTTATGAGAAGGAACTGCAGAAAATAAATTACAACTCAAAAAACGAATTCGTCATCGAAGAGGTTATAAAAACAAGAGGCAGGGGTAAAAATGCTCAGTGTCTTGTCAAGTGGAGAGGGTATCCAATGTCATTCAACTCTTGGGTTTTCAAAAGTGATATAAAGCAACTTTAATGGAAGGAAAAAATGGATGATGATGATAATTTGTACATTACATTACCTAGTAACGCGTCAATGCGTATATATTCTGAAAATACATTGGCGCATTATGTTACACAATTACCTCATACAGTAGAGTTGGGTTACGATCATTGGGAAGTAGCATTAACAGAAATCATGTACCCACCACGTTTTTTCAACGTTGTAGGTGAAGAAGCCTGGATTATGGTAGACTGTTGGTCATGTTTGGAAAATGAGAATAATGTTACAGCAACAGACGTTACACAGAAAAAAATTTCTATACCTCCAGGCCTGTATGCGAACAAGGAAGAACTCGTTCAAAGAATTAATACAGTGCTGTCAGGTGAAATTGCAAAAAAATTAAATCAGTTGGACAATCATTTGGACATTAAATTAGCCGGTTTTGACAAGGAAAGGGGCAAAGTGAAATTATATGAACACCTTTCAAAGTCAAAAGCACCATTAATCCGTATAATAAAAATGAGTTATCGATTAAGTCTTATGTTGGGATTCTCTTTTGCTCACTCTCCAGTATCATTAATGCTTCAAAAAAATGAAGAAAATCCTGTAAAAATTCATTGGATAAACAGTAAAGTTATCAACTCGACATTAGCTGAAATAGAAGCACCTTTCTACGGCGATGTGGACTACAGACGTCCCTCGCACGCTTATGTGTATTGTGATATTATCAAACCAAACATTGTGGGTGATACATTCGCCCAATTATTGAGAATTGTAAATTTAGACAATTATTCGAAAAGAGAGGTGGTTAGTACAGTTTTCAACACTTTATACTATGTACCTGTGGCAAAACAGGAATTTCAGACAATCGAAATAAATATAAGAGACGATCTGGGTGAACTTTTGCCATTTGATTCGGGGAAGCTGAACGTCGGTTGCACTTTCGTCGTCGTGCAAAGAAGCAACATTGATCGAAAATAAATTTTAAAAATGCGTAAATATGCTAGTAAGGGTCGAGGTCAAAACCTCTCCTATGATGAATATTATGGACAGCAAGCAGGCAATGGGATTTCTCCCCACTATTTCAGAGGTTCGCCTTACCAGCAAGGACATGGAATTGGAAGTTTCTTGGGTGGTTTGTTTCAAACTGTTTTGCCTTTGCTTCAAAAAAGCGGTATTGCTATTGGAAAAGAACTACTAAGCAGTGGTGTAAATGTACTGGGTGACATTGGAGAGGGTAATACATTCAAAGAGTCTGTAAATACACGATTGGGCGAATCTGTAAATAATCTTAAACGCAAAGCTACCAATTTTCTGCAAGGTAAAGGATATAAGCGGGTGAGAAGTACGAAATCTCGCCAGTCTAAGAAAACCACTCGACGAAGAACGTCTGTCAAACGAACAGGTCGAGGAAATAGCAAAAAACGTACTTCAAAACAAGTAAGGGGAGGTGTTGCTAAAAAACACAAATCACACACAGCTGTTAGTATCAGTAATAATCGTAAAAGAAAGACCACCAAAAAATCAGTTCAAAGGAGACGTAATAAATACGATTTTTTGACAAACGATATTTTCTCTTTGTAACTATGTCATTCATACACTCTCTGTCCAGTGAATGTACAAAATCCGAATTGGATCTATTCGCCTTGCCACCCACTCAACTAAGCATAGAGCAATCAGATTTCATTGAGTATAAACCTATCGCTACTATAACGGATAATGCGCCTATCGAATTTTGCATTCCTGGAATTCGAGAAGAATATCTGACTTATCTCATACCCTGTTGTATGTTAAAGCAAAAATTGTCAGCGCCAAAGGAGAGAATCTTACTGATGCAGATAAAGTGGGGCCTGTTAACAATTGGCTGCATTCGTTGTTTTCCCAATTCGACGTTTCTTTGAATCAAAAACAAGTTTCTAGCGTCAGTTCGAATTACCCATACGCCGCCTACATAGAAAATTTGTTGAATTATAACAATGACACAGTGTCCACCAGGTTAGGAAATGTATTGTTTTACAAAGATACTGAGGGTAATATGAATGCAATAGACAGTGAGAATGATGGATTTAAAAAACGAAAAGGTCGTATAAATTTGACTCTAGGAGTAGAAATGATAGGCCAACCACATGTATCATTTTTCAATCAAGATAAATTATTAATCAATGGTATCGAAGTAAAAGTTAAAATGTACAGATCGAGAGATGCATTTTGTCTAATGTCGGATGGTACAGAATATAGAGCCATAATATTAGATGCTGCATTGCGGATACGCCGAGTCAAGGTGAATCCAAATATTGCTCTTACACAATCAAAATTTTTGGAGCATTCCAATATAAAGTACCCAATTAAACGAATTGAAACAAAAGTACAAACATTATCTCAAGGAAGTAAAAATCATGTCATCAATAACCTAACCCTCGGTCAAATACCTACAAATTGTGTAGTGGGATTCGTCTCAAACACAGCGTACAATGGAGATTTCAAAGAAAATCCGCTGAATTTTGAAACTTTTGATGTGGACTCCTTATTGATATTAATTGATGGTCAGCAAATTCCATCGAAGCCACTTAAGCCAGATTATAAAAATGGTTTTTATGCCGATGCTTACCAGGCGCTGTTCTCTGGTACTGGAATAAATTTTGGTCAAAGTACACATTCGATTACGTATGATGACTATAAAGGAGGATACTGTTTGTATGCTTTTGACCTTACATCTGACCTATCTGGTCATACATCCTCTCATTGGAATCTTATACGCCACGGTTCACTAGGAATTGAATTAGGATTCAGCAAACCTCTACCTAAAGTTATAAATATGATTTTCTATGCAGAGTACAATAATGTAATCGAAATAGATAAAGCCAGAAACGTCACAACTGATTTTGGGAGTTGAATTTTTGATCATTTCTCATTTAGTAGTTGTTCACCTTACACCTTTGTGTGCGCGTTCAAAAAAAATGTTTATATTCGTTATATCATTGTTTGGCCTGCACTGTATAGGCGTTCACACTCTTACAAGTTTTGAAAATGCTATTCCCCTTGAAATCGTATCACGGCAAGACGAAACGCTTTACAAAGTTGCTATACAAAAAACTGTGTATTTAGGATGCTATGTGGTATCGAATCCTCTGGCAGAAATTGTGTGGTACAAGAAAAATTCTAGTGATACCCCTTTACATTCGAATGATGTTTTTGATTTGTGGATATATTATATGTCTGACTATTCAGCATATAGCATACTATCAGTGTACTTGAAAAGTGACGAATATTTTGACGAGTATACATGCCTGGCTACACAGAACGAATCGAGTGTACGCGAAGAGCAAGTACACAGTGATAAAATTAAATACATAATTCAGAAGGACGAACCTTGCGCCTCAATAACAACTTCAGTCACAACACCATCATCTCAAATTTGGACGAAACAGACAATTAGAAGCGCCCCCATCTCTGTTCACTTGAGCCTAATTATTATACTCATACTCGCAGTGGTAGTATTGATAGTTGTGTTTGCTTTAGTCAAATTTGGAATTTGCCGACGCAGCACTGATACTACTACTACCACCACCACCTCATTATCGTCACGATGAATACTTTACAACTTAAACGGGATTTCATCTCGCGAATTTGCTCATTACACGAAAATGTGTATGCTGCGGATCAATTACCTCTGACACCTATACTTTTACCTGCTAGCGTAATCATTAATTTGGACAAAAGTACTCAAAAAGGAAGTCACTGGGTGTGTATTCATATCAATGTACATAGAAAAGCTGAATATTTCGACAGTTATGGGTTTCCGCCATTACGCAAAGAATTTACAGATTTTATGAAACGTAATTCGGATATTTGGACCTACAACACCCAGCAGCTCCAAGGTTATGGGTCTACAGTATGTGGACAGTACTGCGCCGTATTTCTATATTTCAAAACTCAACACTACTCTCTCAAAGACTTTTCATCATTTTTTACTCGCGATTACAATAACAATGATCGAGTAATCTCATACTTGTATGGGGTTATTTTCCATAATCGAAATTGGAGAAGAATAATGAAAGATCAACAAATCAAGACTAAACCTCGAGTCAAGGCAATGATGAAACTTTTGCTAGATGAGAATTTACAATTTCAAAAAATCCAATCAACGATACCAAAGTTATTCTATGTAAACTCTTGCTACAAGTAGGAGTGGGGATAGCAAAATTTCCAATCACGTGATGATCGAGAAAATTATAAATACTGAACCAGAGGTCTCATTTACTTAGTTGTTGTCATTGCTGACGCTTACTTGTGCATTTGTACACACTCGCTTATTTGTAAAGTGCACACGTATTGTGTGAAAAAATCAGTTCCTTTCATTGAAATGTCTGCTCAGAAAATGATCGATATTGTGAAAGATGCGGCTCTAACAGCCAATATCGCTAGTGAGAGCGTTAATACTCCAAAACGCAAACGGTATCATAAAAATGTATCTATTGATGGGGTAAAAAATGTCAATATTGCCCCCTGGAAAAAACCACGCAAATCAGTCAAACCGCGCAAGTACTTAATTGCAATCAAATTTACACTGTAAATTGGAGCGTACGAAAAATATTTTGATGGGTCTCGACATAAATGATGAATTTCAACCACTGCTGAACATTGTCAAATACAGCTGCGGTAAATATGGAGGCGTTTATTTAGGTCAACGAGAATTCGCCGAATTAATGCACTCAAATGTGGTGAAATTCATTGAAAAATACTTTCAAACCTCAGATCCAGACGTTCATCTTGAGCCAATCCGTATCTCCAACAACTGGATATTGGAATTCCGCAATTACTACAACAACAGGTCCATTGTCTTAATCGATGAGTCAGATAAATCAAATAACTTCTTTCATGACTCTATTATTCTGCAAGAGCCTAGTTGGAGTATGATTTTAAAGTTGAAACCAATCATCGAAGCTACATTTGATTTATTAGTTGATTATCAATCAGCAGCCATCCGTGCTTTGGAACTCCTCATCAATAATATCCCTATAGTCTTTGATATGTCAGCTCAGACTCCAGATTCCCAGGAGAAAAAAATTAGACAAATTCTAACTGATTTTAAAGTGAATGATCTATCTTTAATCGATAATAATGTAAAACTTGCAAAAAAAATTTTAATGAAATTCAAATATTTCACAATGATAATCTTGTTTCCTTTGTGATTAATCGTAAAAAAATCTCTCAACCTTTCCAACACCTCCACTACTACTAATTTTTTCTTCTTTATCTATAGGTATTAATAATAATTCAAATGTTTAGATGAGTTTATTTTTAGATAGGTACCTATATTCAAGTTAGTAGGTAGTTAGTTAGGTATTTATTCTAAGAACATTGTATGCATATTACTTTTGAAAAAAAATAAAACACTGATAAAAATGAACCACTTGTTGCTTATGTGTTTACCTTCCACCAAAATCCTTATAAAGATAAGAAGTAAGGTAAGTATATTTCATGAACACCTAACATATTACCTGGCTGGTGAGTATTGCGAGTAAGTATTCATTTTTTAAATAAATTGAAAAATAATTGCTGACCACAGGGAAAAAATACCAACTACAGAAAATTTAATTTAATATGAAAAAAAATAACTGTTGATTCATTTTCTTAGTCTTTTTTTTTTGTTTAGGTAAACTTAATCTATAGGTAAAGATATTTTAGTGCTGACTCATTTCCTTTTCTTTACTACTGACTTGACCTATATAGAAATATTGATGACTAATAGCCTGTACAATTCCATAACTTGGTATAATATGGTTTTTATCGCCACTAAGATGCGCACGCGCTCTGTCACCTTACCTACACCATTTAGACTTCTCCCACTTTCAGTTCTTTTCAGGTGTTTTGTTCAGTTCGGATGTTTGTTTTTACATTGTTATTGCGTGTTCGCGTGATTCCGCGTTTTTTTTTTGGGTGGGAGTGTGTGTTTGTGTATGTGTTTACCTTGGTGATTTACATATTTTTTCTTTGAGAGGGGGCTAGGTTGGAAAAAAAATATCCAGGGCTTGAAAAACGAAATCTTTTTCATTCGGTTTTTGTTATGATTTCGTTTTTAACACAAATCATTCGGTTTTTGTTTCGTTTTCGTTAAACGAAATCCATCCGATAACGTTTTTGTTTTTGTTTCGTTTAACGGAATGAATTTCGTTTTTGTTTTCGTTTTTTATTTCGTTTTCGTTTTTTTTTTTTTTTTTTTTTAGGGGGGTAGTTTTTTTTTTGAAATTTGAATCTTGAAGTGAAGTTGAATGGAATTTTCTTCGTCTTA
>FIZV01068228.1:0-21862 GCA_900050545.1 Trionymus perrisii | reverse complement strand
CTACATTTTTTTGAGCCGACTCCAAAGAATTTAAATGTTTATAGTTTTTTTTTCTTAAAAAATCTCCAAAAAACATTAAGATTTTTTTTTTCAAAAAAAAAAAAAAAAAATGAGAAATTTCTTTTAAGTTAACTCCAAAAAATATATTTATATTGTAGCCAGTTTCAAATTTGGAATTTTCGGTGTAGCTCGAGCATCAAAGCTATTGCAAAGTTACGACTTACGAGCCATATGCTTTCATTATCATTTATTCTTTCACTTCTACCTCTTAAAAAAAAATTCTACCAAGCTGAAGAACTCGTAAACGTACAAAGATCTTTTCCAATTCGACAAAAATAGTTTCAAAATTGAACCTTATATAAAAGTAAACTTTGGCCAAGCTTCGATAAAATTCGGCCATCTTGAAAAAGGACACTGCAGCTTTTAAAAATCACCCCTAGTCTATCCTGGCGACACCTCCTAATAAACTTTCGAAAGTACACGAAAATTACGCACAAGCTGACACGCCGAAACACGGTTTAAAGTTGAAAATATCAATTTTGTCGATTACAAATTCTACACCACATTTCGTGCATAATTCGCCGGGCTTTTAATGGCAATGTTGAATAAGAATTCTTCACGAAGTATGTAAAAACAAAAGCAAATAATAAAATACGAAATACGAGTCGTAGAACATAAATAGAGAGATAAGTGGAACGAAAATTTGTTCATTGTAGCGTATCACTTGGGGCGTGTTATCTGCCAATGATCATCGCTATTCTTCGTTTATCGAGTTATCATTTCTAATCAATCGATGAAGCACGAGTTGGGTTAGTAGAATCACTGATAAAGACCTTTAACGGCAATTAGCGTCGAGGAAAATTAGCACATAGAAACCGAGTCGTATTTTCAATTTTCCATCTACGATAACATTGGGTCTAATCGAAGAAAACAATACCAAGCACAGGAAACACCGACGTGTTTTTTTATCAATGAACAACACCGAAGAAGTTGATCGCCTGACGTAAGAGATTACAAACTTCGACCAGGTAAAACCAAACCACTCGCAATAAGATCCGTCCGGTGGCTTTTTTAACGATGAGTTCACCTGATATTCTCGTGTCGACGGTTCCAGTCATAACTTGAGGAAAAAATTAGCACGGTCGAAAAAATACACTCAGCGTCTTTAATAATAGAATCAAGAGTATATTATAAGATTTGGGCGAATTTCCAGCACATACGAGTGTGCTTTTTCAAGATCTCATTCCATCGACAGAAGTGATTCGATATCGGGCCAGGGTTACACCGGAGAATTACGATTAACTTTTCACGCCTGTTACTACACAGACACTAGGTTGTCCACATTTTCATGGGAAATTTTTTTTGTTAGTTTTCGGTTGTGCCACCCCACCAATTTTTTCCTTTTTGGGTAGGTATTACGCAGAAAAAATTTCGGTTCGATCGGAGGAGGGAAACACGTGCCTCTCACCCCCTAAATTTCGACTTTTTATCGAAAATTGCAAAATTTATTACATAACTTTTTTCCAAGGGGAAAAAGGGGGTAATGGTAATGACAAAAATTATTCAGTGGAGTGTAACGAATCGAATGACACCATAGCCACCCTTAAAATTGGCGGGGTGGCAACTGAACATTTCAAAAATTTTCTGATGTGGACAACCGTAATTCAGACACACAGACGATAGGTACATGGCTATTTTTTGTACAAAATTTTAATACATGGGACCGGTGATAAAAGCGTATCGTTGTATTGTATTGGCATATAATGGCAAAACGGTAGTTTGTCTTATGGGAGACCCGAAGAATAGCTGATATAGGTCGTGTGTATGAGATTCAATCAATCTACACACGTTTTTTTTTTACTTCATAGAATGGAATGCGTCATTTATAGAAAATTAACGTGTCACAATATCCATTCTCCGGCGAGGGGTTCTCAAGATTCAAGTATCTTAACATTGTGTACGCGATCGAATCACGAAGAGAAATCGCGACGTTTGTAATATGTAAACAAATACACCTTTTAAACAAGACTGTTTATGATTCGCAGTGAAAAACACTTGTAAGATTTTATTTACCGACACGTTCAAATTGATGGTTTACGTTTACTCACTGGTTGTGAAAATTATCGCTAGACTTCGAGTTGATTATTTACCAAACACCAATAATAGTCATTTGACCACATTTGACGGTTAATTTCATGAGACCGGTTCCATTCGACTAGAATTAAATTACTAATGATATTTCTATTAATAACCGTTTAACCATATTGTATGAAAATTCGGCACCTGTAAGTTTTTGTTAATAACGTTCGATGTCAATAATGTTAGGTTTAATTAAGGCAGCTTAGTTGCATAGACGAGAGATGAATTAATATCATGTTCATTATTACCTTCAGAAAGTTCCAAATCTAGCTCAGCTAGTTTTTCTCGAACATCCTCCGGTAATTTGGATAGATCTATTTTATAATCAGCCATAATCAATTAAAAATATTGCTTGAATCAAACACAAACATTAGCACCGCCGCTCAACATCATAAAAAATGTTTACAGCTACGATCCAAACCGCGAACATATTATCGACATTTTATTTTAACGAACGGTACACGTAGTTTACGATGAAATTATGAAATTACTTATTAAACTTATTTTTATTTGAATTTGAAATGAAATAAAAAAACAACATGAATCACTACGAATAACGCGAAACAGATCCAACTCTTCCTACTCGAAACAACAAAAGTAAAATGAACGTAAACATACAAAAATTTAGCATGTTTAAAATCACAGATGAAAAATATGAGAAAGGTCGGAAAAAGAAGTCATGTGACGTCATCGCGTTCTTATTTTTTTGTTTTGTGCTTTTTGTAAAAAATCGATTTTTTTTTTCATTTTTTGATTTTTCGTAATTTTTAAAAATTTTTGCTTTAGCTCTCAATTTCATTTCATTCTTCTGAAAAATTAATTAACAATAAAATCACTGAAAGGGCTGGAGGCATTAAAATATTTATTCAGATAACAAAAACAAAACTACGTCCTACGTCCTACCGGCTACATCGCTACGTCTCGTGCTCGTCTCATCTCAACTTCGAACTTCCAAGTTTCTCTTCCTTCGCTTAAAAGTTAAAATTTGAAATTATTCTCTCCGTCGATAAAATAATATTAATACAATGGCAGTAGAAATCACTTTGGTAAAACTAATGGTTCAATATTTAATTCCTTCAATAAACTCTCCATCGGCTGATCCCATCTTTGTTCATAATAAACGTTCATGAGAAATTTACTATTCATTCCAGTTCTGATAGCCCATGGAAGGTAATAATTGATATATTTGAGCCGTTGCCTGCAACAAAATTATCATTAGGTTTAGTAATGAAAATAGAAATAATCTAAATAATTCGAGTACAATGTACATCACTACATACTTGGGCGCTAATCTCACTGCTCCGAATACTCCTCCAAAAACACAAAGTGGTAGTCTGGTCTGAAACGCCTCTACCCATTTTACAGTAACTTCACCTAAATCGAAATTTTATTCATGTACGCACAGTTCATGATAATCATACCATAATACGAATGCCGAATACTAACCTAACATATTTGTTGGCATATCGAGAACAGCATGAACTAAATCGTGAACTTCTCTATACCTTTGAATTACATATGCCAATTCAACATCATCGACAAATTTAACGATGTCTCTCGAATCAGGAGTCACTTTCTAGAAAAGAAAACAAACTAATAATTAAAAATATGCCATCCGTGATGTAATACTAGTAATTGAAATGCTTACGTTTTTTTCTAAAAATCGTATATAAGCTCTGCCAAGTGTATTTTCTGGTAACTTTTTCAATTCTTCTAAATCAATAGTTGATGAGTTGATAACTGGTTTTTCTCTGAAATTAAAATCCAAAATGATATTCTGCTGCATAAGATACAACAATGTATACCCAAGTTTCTGTACAACTTTTTTGGAAGCCAGCAAAATTCAAATCGATTTACGTAGATATTGTTGAAGCAATTATCGGATATTTACCTCAAAATTCTCGATCCCTCTTCATCCTTCAACATTAAACTATGCATGTAGTTGATAGCACTGGCGCCAGTCGTCTCACCCATAATTGCAATCATATCTAAGTTTTAATTTTCAGCATAAGTTAATCATTATTAAAACAGTAATCAAAGTATGAAAAACTGACCTGCTCTCGTCGGATCTATTAGCGACATGATTGAGGAACCTGCTCCTAACAGAACACGTTGAAAAGGTGAAATCGGGATATGTGATGTTTCAAATTTTTCGATAAATTTGGAGGTAACATTGTGATTAGATGTATCTGTACTGAATTTTTCAATATTGGGGCAGATTCTGGAGCACGGGATACATCTAGAGATGTCCCTTAATCTCAATACGTTTTTGTACATTTTTAAAATTCATACCTTGCACCAAAATTGAGAAAATTTTCAAGTTTCAATTTTTTGGGACACGACGACACACGCACATAGGAGCAAAAGATGACTGATAAGAAATGTAAATAAAATAATTACAGGCAACTAACGATTATTTTTCGGAGTAACATTTGTAATTTACGTTGTAATTACGTTTTTGCGCATCTAGCCAAAATGGAAGACTTCGCTGGAAACGAAAAGTAGTTGGGGAATTTGAAATAAAATTAAAATTGGGAACATAAATCGAGGGAATGATAGAGAAGTCAGAGCCGTATGTACAAGTAGAACTAGACAACTAGACGGTTGATATTCAGCTTTCAGAATCAGACTTCAGAGAATTATTTTTTTCTTTCTTTTCTCGTGCTTCAGCTTACGCCAATTTCCAGGTATGTGATAGTTAAAAAAATGCTATAAATCAATAGGTCATCAGCCATTTTAATAACATGACAATAAATTAAATTTTAGTAAACTACTTGGTATTCATTTTGGTACACTTGATGCAATAAAAAATTCATAAAAGTAAAAAAATCTTCTACACGAAAATGAAAAACAACACAAAAAATAATATAAAAACTTTACAAAATAATCATCAAACCTCAAAACGACGCTATGTACAAGATATCGCTGATGATTCAGGAAGAACATCAAAGATCCACTACTTCTTTGACATTTTTAGATTTCTGTTTTTTGGCTCTTTTCTTTTCACCAGGTTCTTTCTTCTTTCTTCTTCCTCTCTGTTGTTGTGTACGGAACGTAATACACTGAAAAATGCGTACGAATAAATGATATTTTCGAATTAGTTCAACATGCAGAGCCAAAGACACACCTTTTCATCTAAATAATCCATTAATTGGTTAATGGTACATTTAACTCCATACTCCTTCAAAGTAGTTTTTAATGGCTCCAGCCAAATTGGTTCATAAAGTAGGACCTTGCGTTGTAACAATTTATCATCGCGCAATAAACTGACGAAGCCAGTTTGTAAATCAACTTTGGTTTGGGGAATCCCCGAGTCTTGAGTACACTTTTCGGGAGTATCTTCTACGTAGGTTTCTTCAAGAAGACTTATACCAGAGTTATCAGTATCACTGAGGTAGAAAGAAACTCTCGATATGGTATTTGGGCAGAAATGTTTAAGACCTTAAAAGGTAATAAGACGTTACCTAGACTCGCGCGAATTCGTATTGCGATCGTAATTAATTTCGGTATTTTTTCGAGAACTCGAATCTTCAGATTTTTGAGGGACTGCTGCTCCGTTGACTTTGTCCTCGAAAGGATGTAACTCTTCGTAAATATATTTTAACATCATTTTGGCCTTATTTCTACTCAATCCTGGCTTGATACCATATTTCTCTAGCTCGTTCTGTAAAACGAAATACAAATTAAAACGCAGAATTTTTTTTACAATTTTTTATTGAAAAATAAATTGCTAAAAATTCCCCAAATTTTTGAATAGGTAGGAATAGTAAAAAAAAATCTGGATAAAATCCTTTGAGAACGAAAATAATTTCAATTTTTGTCCCCATTTTAAAAAAATCCTCAATTTTTTTGGGAAAAAATTTCAAAATTTTTCTAGGGAAGAAAACTCGTTTCTGAAATGAGCAAAAGAAGTAAAAAAAATCATTTTTTTGGAAATAAAAGAAAGTCTTTAAATGTTTTCGAAAAAAAAAGTAAAAAAAACTCAGTAAGTGCGTTTTTGGAGGCAATATCTTCATTTTTTATGGGGTTAAAAAAATGTTTCAATTTTTTGGGAGTTGAAAATTTTCTCAATTTTTGATGTAAAACTTACAGGAAAAAAAAAACTGTTTTTTTTGGGGGGGGGGGAAATTATACTAACATTCAACATTAAAAAATTTTCAACCCATCACTCTTTCGGAAAAAATCAAGCTATACACCCTACAAAGTTCAAAGTTGACAGCATTATTTTCTAAAGAATATTGTACCTACCTTTAAATCGTCGTTCTTCATACCGCTATAATCAGCCATAGGAGTAACTGTGTTCCAGGTGCATTTATTAACCGGAGTTATCACATTATCTGATCTCGATCGACGCTGGAATTTTCTTACGCTATCGGGAGTAGAGCTCTGGAGTGGTTTTTGCGAAGCAGCAGCCAAAGCTTGATTTTCTATCCTGTTCAAGACATCTTCTTCGATGGTAAACGAGCCAAAAAAGGAATCGGTGGTAGACGTTCTCGAAGGTGTTTTTAATTTACAAGACGAGGTACGTTCAGGAACTGGCATATTTACAGGACTGGGAAAACACTCAGGAACGTAATCGTCATCAAGTGGTATGCTGTTGAAATCGTCAAATCCATCCCAAATAGGATTTATATCCTGGCAAGGTTGGCCGTTCAAAACATATGATACTTCACCAGCACCCGATGGTTCAGAGTGTTTAGAGTCAATTTCATCCCTACCGTAGATGGCAGTGGTTTGTGTTTTCGATGGTGGTGCAAATTTGTCAAAAATTTTATCGATACTGGATGACGTATCATTGAGATCAGATTTAGAAGTATCGCTTGTAGTTTTTTTCATTTTATAAAGAGATTCGTCAGAATCACTAACCTCCGAAGTATCACTCAAGGAGATGGGTTGACTGAGAATGTTGGGTGATCCGCAAGGTATTTTACTTTTCATTATTTCGAACGAAGTTTTAGTCTTTTTCAGTCGGGTTTTTTCCAAAGGCGAGAACGATTTACGTTTCTCGACGTTTTTCTTATCGCTGTCGAATTCTTGAGTTAAATCTACTTCCAGAGGAATTGATGCCTCTGCTGTTGTTTCTTGTTTCTTAAGAGGAGAAGGAGATTGAATTGGAGAGCTTAGTGGAAATAGAACGTCATCGACGATTGGTTGATTTTGAGATCCATTCGTCTCATCTTCAACCTCTTCCATTTCAGAATTATCATCGAAGATATCTGGAGATCTGAGATTTTGCGTTTTCATAGCTTCCAGCATCATTTGTAAATTTTTCTCACCTTCGGTCACTTCGACAGCGATATTTTTAGGAGATTCGTCACCATCCAAAGTTAATACATCGATCTTTGAGGTATTATTTCGAACCGGTGTCGTGGATACAAGAGGTAGAGTAGGCGGTTCTACCGAATGCGTTTTATAATAAGTCGATGACGGCTCATCTTCGTCGTTGGAGAACATCTGAGCTTCTTCTGAATTATCTAAAGCATCAATTAAATCTTTAAACGCGTATCTTTCGCTCAAAGCTCTGAGATGCTTTTTATTCGAATCACCCAATTTAATCAAATTGGGAACACTTGAGGTATAAATGTACTCCAAGAAAGCCATAACAGCTTCGAAACTGTACTCCATCCACATCAGCATTTCACTACGTTTATTATTTTCTACTTCTTCGATAGTTTCGGTCAAAATGGAACGACATCTCGCGTAGAAAACCAATTTATGAGCGAAAATGGATACTTCGTTTTTGACGTAAATGGTTAAATCGCTGAGGATATCTTTGTTCAACATGTATCTCCAATCTTGACGTAGTTGAGAGTCGGTATTCACAGGAGCGGGCGTGTTTTTCAACTTTTTAGGTATATTCTTCGGTATGGATACTTTTTTTGGTGACGTTGAAGTGACAGGAGTGAGATTTTTCGAGGTCGTTGCTTTATCCTGAAAATTGAAGAAGACAAAAACCGATGTATTTTGGAACGTTTCAAAGTTAATTCATGGCTGACAACTTGACAATATTTTGGATGCTCTTTGCTCTATCTACACCCTAGCAAACTTCGAAAATCCAGTATCTTTTCCTTTCTTTTTTTTAAAGAAAAAAAAAATCAATTTTTTTGATATAGGTAAATAAATTTATTGCTCTAGAAATAAATCCTCTAATTTTTTAGAGTAAAAATATTTCTCAATTAATTTTTTTTAAAAAAATCTCAATTTTCTCAGACACTCTAGAAAATTTCAAGTCGCTGATCCTGATTAAATCCTTAATCATACTTATTACTATCGTATTGAACACTTACAGGACTTGGTGGTCTACAAGGTATCTGAGATAAATGTCTCAGTTTGGAACCAATATGAACTGTAGAAGGTGTTATGAAATTGGACAACGCTGAAACGTAATACAAATTTTCAAAATCTTCCTCCAGTTGATACGATCTCTTCCATAGAGTCATTTCCTGAAGTAAAAAAAAATAATTAACAAATATAATTTAAAATGTAAAGTTGGATTTTTTTGGTCGCAGGAAACTCACATCATCAATACATTGCTTCAAAAACTTCGATTTCAGAATGAATGGTTCAGTGATGGTTTCAATAGGTGTTGATGACTGAGAATCACCATCAATTAATATAATAGCAACTTTTTCAGTAATAATTCGTTCTCTTTCTTCTTTAGATCGAGTAAAAAGTGCCGTATTTCGAGGAGGAGGATTCTTAAATCGTCTGTTTCCTAAGAAACAACAACAAACAATAATATGATGCAAGCTAAAAAGAAGGAAAATACAATTGGAAAACAACCTCTGAAATGCGTATTGGTGGTTTCTGCCGGTTTATTTGAAGCGAAACCAAAATCTTCTAAATTCTTGTATTGTGAAAGTGTTTCTGGTTCGATTCCTGCCTCAACGAGTGCTTCTTTTTCTTGAATTACATTCTTATAATCGTACTCACGTAACGAATTCGATAAAGCAATCCCTAGTTCCAAATTTGAATCCATTGGTCCCTGTGGAAAACAAAATTGTAATTGGTCATCGCCAAAAAACTTTCGAAATATAAACAATAAATACCTTATTTTGATATTTCCTTTGAGGTTTCTCTTTCGGCGCAATTGGTAATCCTAGAGCTGCACGTTCTGAGGTTTGTTTATGTTGCAGCTCAAGTGCTTTTTTGAGTTGTTCCGTAGTCATTTTATTATTATAAGCGCATTTTTTCAAATGACCTATGTACGCTGCTTCACTATCGTAATTATTCTTTCGAAAACAGATAGGACATCTGGGAGAAAGACCATCACGTAAAATTTCAGTGAAATCTTTCTCTTCGTGGCTGATTGTTGGTTTCGTTTCATTATTGGCGGTTTTAGCTTTGACTGAAAAATCCGAAAATAACTCGTCGAAGCTGTCGTCTGATTTGGAAGCACTGTCTTTTTCCGAAGCTTCAGATTTACTTTTGAAATCAGAAAACAATTCGTCGAAGTGGTCTTCCGGCTTGGATTTACTTTGCGTTTGTTGAGTTTTTTCTTTAGCTGAAAAAATATTATACTTTATAAATGAATTAATCTTCGATGAAATGAAGCAAATTATTCGTACCTGGGTTGAGCTTGAAAACATCGATGAAACTTTCATTCTGATTTTCGACCGTGTTCGAAGTATTAGCGGAGTTCTGTTCCTTTTGACCTTGTTTTAATAGAATTTCTTTCAGAGTAACTGTTTTAGAAACAGTTTTACTTTTACTCTTGAGATTTCTGAAAAAATTACGACACAAATGAGACATGATAAATTAAATCATTTTTATTTGACTTCAACATTTAAAACATCAACTATACCTTCTCGATGAAGCATTCATATTACCGCACAGAATTGAACAAGGTTAACATATATTATTTTTACTGTTTTCACAACCGAAAAGTTGATAAAAATAAAAACGTCTTTTTATATAATTGATACACTAGTTCGTTTCAAAAAACGTTGACATGAAACTATTAAAGGTCACAGTCCACCGGACTTTCGGCATCATCGTCAATATCACTCGTGAAATCTTGATACTCTAGAATAGAACTATTACGAGTGTTTGGTATTGGAACAAAACTACTCATTATCTTCCTTCTCTTCTTAATATGCTCAGATGTATCGTAAAGTCCAGAAGCGATTTTTCTGTACAAGCGATCTTTATTCACGTACCTGAAAGTAATAGCCTGTTACTAACACAATCAAGTCCGGAGATATTCCATAAAGTTTTTTAAAACTTACGCTATAAGAAAGTGAACACCGAAGCAGGCTAAACCAAAAGCGGCGGCAACTTTGAGACTGTATCGAAAAGCAGGGGTTCCTCTCATTCGACGCGGCTTATAAACAGGTTCGTCTTCCATTTATCAATAATTCAAAAGAATGAGAACTTTGAACAAACCATTAAGAAGAGTGAAATAATTTCTTTTTATAATACGAATACAGAAGCTTGTTTGAGTACAGCATGAAAGTTCAAAGTTAACAATTCGACTTGAACAGGACTTGAATTTTGGAAAAAGCTCTGGAAAAAAGCACCCATCAAAAGTGATTGTGATAAGCACGCCTAGACATGATAAAAAAAGTGATCGCAGGAGGCGCGCAGGAGGGAGATAGAAAGATCACAGATCGTCAATTCATTCGTCATCAGTAGTCAATAGTTGAATTTTATTATAATTATTTTAAATTTTTGTTGAGTAAAGTAAAACGTTGTACATATTTCAATATCTTATATAATTACTTTTTTAAATTCTCTCTACTTAAAATAACGTAATCGTGAATTATTTCGCGTTTACACTCAAAAAATTTGAAAAATATTGTATTATCAAAACAATAAACAATTTTTCGTTTTCGTCAGTCGTCACTCCTCCTCCCCTCCATTACTTTTTTTTTGAGAAATGCAAAAGCCAAAAAACAAACTCAAGTTTTTCTAGGATTTTTTCCAATTTTTTCTTCCTCAAAAAAATGTACAAAGATTTTCACAATTTTCTAATTTTTTAGTGTAAAATTATGTGAAAAACTTGAATAAACTATCACAAATTGTTTCACCATTTATCTACTAATTCAATTCTGAACTATTCATTGCTTGTTCGTTAGTATATAACATAGATCTCTCACTTCTACATCATGTCTACCGGTACCGATTTCATTGCAATGTTGATGGAAATGGGATTTAGCAAAGAAAAAGCGTAAGTTTATCAAGATTAATCGAATCTATTACAAATAGTGCAAATGTTTAATCTGAAATCGTTAAACTTTACAGTGAAAAAGGGTTGTCTATGACTGGGAATGTGGGAGTGGAAGCTGCTATGGAATGGTAAGCACTACGAAACAACCTGTCACTTTGAACGTAAAATACTTAAGCGTGGATTTGATTTTTTAGGATATTCAATCATCCGGAAGAATCCGAACCTGGTACTTCGAGTAAATCTTCGGATGGTGGCAGTACCAGTGAGCCTGCCCCACCTCCCGCTAGCGATGAAACCGAAGTTGCAAAATCAATCAAATGCGAAGAGTAAGACAAGACTTACACTTACTCTTAGTTGTAAATGATATTCGTCATTTGGCTATGCTGTATTTTTCAGTTGTAATAAACTTTTCAAATCTCAACTCGAAGTCGAGTACCATGCTACTAAATCAGGACATAGCAACTTTTCCGAATCTACTGAAGAGAAAAAACCTCTCTCTGAGGAAGAAAGACGAGAACAGTTGAGAAAAATAGAAGAAAAACTGAAGCTTAAACGTAAAGAAAGAGAAGAAAAAGAGAAACAAGAAGCGCTGGAAAAAGAAAAACGAAGGATACAAACTGGCAAGGAAATGACGGAAGCGAAAAAGAAGTAAATATCGATGGAGTTTCTTTGTGCTTGGAAATACGTAGCATTTGCCATATTTTATTCATTTGTAAATTTCAGGATGGAAGAACAAGAGATGAAAAAAATTTTGGATCAGAGAAAAAGGGAAAAAGAAGAAGAAAGACAAGCCCGATTAAGAGTCAAACAGTTAATCGAAGCTGATAAATTAGCGCGTAAAGGAATTAATCCGGATAATGCACCAGCTAAAGTAGAAGCTACTCCTGAAGTTAAAACGCCTTCCGTTACTGTTACTCCAAAAGATTATACGCAAACAAAGATTCAAGTAATTTTCAATTGCACTTTCTAAAATGTTGATGCATTTGACATAATTTTATGATAATTTTCCGTTTGTGCAGGTAAGACTTATGAATGGAAATACGCTTACTGAAACTTTTAACGTTAAAGAACAATTAGCTGCTGTTAGGTTGTACATTGAAATGAATAGAACAGATGAAAAGGGACCCTTTTCGCTTATGACTAATTTCCCAAAGAAAGTATTTACCGAGGAAGAATACGGTCAAAGACTCGAAGATTTAAGTTAGTATATGAATTCATTCCATTAATTTACAAGTAATTGATTACAGATATGTAATACGTAATATGCATTATAACAAATTTATTTTTTTGTTTCAGAACTTGTGCCTAGTGCTGTCTTGATTGTAACCAAAAGCAAACCATGAACAATTTTTTACCGAGTTTTCATAAACGTTGAAAAATGGAATAATTATCTTTTTACGTGATTTGGTTTTTATATACTTTTTATTCTGTATCTGTATTTATATTCCATGATACCTAAATGTTTCGGGGAGTGATATTGATTATGATTACTAACGATAATGTTTCATTTCGTTGCCATTATACGCGTTTAAACGGAGCTCATTGTATATTATTTTTCAAGTTTAATCATACGCGTATAGCTTAAGCGTTGTTAACAATTATAATGTTGAAAAATCAAGTCGTAAGAATGATGTGTAATTATTAAAATTTAAAATTCGTTCGAAGACGAAAGTGAAATTAATTTCAATGATTTTTTGATGCACTATATTGTTAACTGATGTAAGAATCAACGTATAATTGTGTTATAAGTTACGATATTTAAAACGTTAGGTATTGTCACAGGCGTACGTGTGGCTAAGTTTTTATTCAAAGGGGTGAACTGTAGTGTTGGAAGTTTTTCCACAACCTGCGCAGGGCTGGGTGATGTAGCTCCAGTAATTTTTAGCGTTTTATTTTTTCCATGAAAATTGGTAGATTCTGAAAAATTAGTAAAAACCTCAAAATTGAAAATAACATTTATCCATGCTTGAAGGTTGAACCGATGGAGAATTACAATTATTTTGGGTGTAGCTTGAGTTGGAGACTACTTCGACTTCGAAGTGCTTCGAAGTCGTTTAAGCACCCTGCCAAGTTGCTGACCATGTTGATAGAGAGAAAAATGTGTTAGCCAATTTTTCTTGAACTGCCTGAAAGTTGTTTTGCTTCAAGCTTCAACTACGCAGTCCGCACAATCAACGTACAACTTTCAACTTCCTTCCTTCATTTTCGGTTTTCGAGCTTTTTGTATTTGTATTGACAGTATTTTACCGTAATAAACAGTATTCCAGAATTTACAACTTTCTTGTCCACTATGCCTATGCAGAATTATTGCTTTGATCTGCTAAACAATGCGTGTTTCAATTGAAACATCGTTCTCCCTTTTCGTCTCTTTCGGCTCTTTCGTCGCTGCAAATTTACGAATGCGTATTAATTAATTTGAAAATTTTTTATACACGTGAAAGCTTTCTAAAATACGCCCCCAAAGTAAAGTTTATTTTCTTTGTGTACAGATAAATTTTTACAATGCGTTTGTGCAGCAATTCGTGAATTCGAACGTGTAGATATCATATCATGTGATGTAGATTGAAAATTGAGGTGTGCTATGCTGTGTGTTTCACCGGATTAACTTCGCCGTAAAATGAATAATTGAACCATGTGATTGCATCATCAATTACAAAAATCGACATTCGTTTTCGATCAATACTTTCTGCACGACCGCCAGGCAGCTGCGATGGATAATCAGGAAATCATCAACATCTCGAACCAATTAGCTCAGGCTGTCGAGACAGCTCTAAATCCTGTCGTACCTGCAGACAAACGTCAACAGGCATACAACGCTTGCGAAGAATTCAAAGAAAAATCTCCATTCTGCATCCAGTGCTCGGTATACCTTTCATTGCATGGCTCGCATCTAGTACGTCATTTCGGTCTTCAATTGATGGAGTACTGCGTCAAATACAAGTGGTACGATATAGATCAATCGCAGAAAATATCCATCAAAGATGTAACCACGTCGTTGTTACAATCATGCGAAGGCGACTTTATGCATCATATTCATCTACGCGACGCCTTATCTCGCGTCATCGTGGAAATGATAAAACGCGAGTGGCCCCAGCATTGGCCCGATTTATTACCAGAATTATATGCTACAGCTGCAAAAGGTCATATACAAGCTGAAACAGTACTGCTTATATTTTTAAGATTTATCGAAGATATTGTAGTTTTACAGACTTTAGAGTACGCCCAACGTAGAAAAGATTTATATCAACATTTGACACTCCAGTTGGAAAACGTATTCACGTTTTTACTCAATCTAATGCACCAACATTATAAGCTAAATGTTCCTGAGAGCGTCAGAGTTATTAATTTGTCGCTCAAGTTAGTCAGCGAAATCGTAGAATTCGCTTTTATTAATCGTATCGCCGCAGAAGAAACCAGACTGCTGCCTGTTTTGTGTGGTTTCCTATCCGATGAAAATTTCCAACTAGAGACGGCCGAATGTTTAAATCGGATCGCTACGAAGAAAGGCAAAGCAGAAGATCGGAAGATCATTTGTAAATTATTGTTCAATTCTACGTTGGTCAACGATATATCGAGAATTAATTTATTACTCCAGAATGGAACGTTGAACGAACGTAATTATTTATTCGCGAAGAAAATCTCCGAATTATTATGTTCGCTGTGTAATTTATTATGCAACGTGATCAAAAACGACAACGATAGTTTATACGAATATATCAAATTAGAAAATATGATATTATTATTAGAAATTTTAACCACCCTGTGTAGTCATCCATCGTTAATGGTTGCATTTAACGTTAATTGCGGCTGGACTGTTATATTCAAGCATGGAATCATCAACAAAGATGCGAACGTATTGAACTACGTTACTAAATGGGTTACGAACGTTACATCAAAACTCATTCGGATTCCTTACAATCCAGGAACCGCTGTGCAGATGTTTCAAGAAAGCTACAAATATCTAATATTTGATTTCGATTCCGAAGAATCCTTCGCTACGTTTTACTATCGGTTCCGAGTCGAACTTCTCGAAGCTTTTCGTCACTTAACAGCTATAGCTCCTATGGTAACATTCTCCTGCATCGAACAATGGCTAGTGACCAGAATACAAAAAACATCGCTTGATTTAAACACCTACCAATCGATATTTTCCATCGATTACCTCGAATGGGAAGCAATAGTCGCTTTAGTCGATACAATCGTCGGATATTTACCAAAAAATCACACTGTTCCTTTAGAACGAGGTTTACAATTGCTAGATCTATGCTTAAATCTGAAACCTTTGGACCCTGGTATACTCTCGTTCGTCTTATCGTGCATATCAACGTTTATTTATTTCGTAGACGCGTCTCCAGCCGAATTAAAAAGCGCATATATGCTTCGTGTCTTGGAGAAAGTATTCTCTACTCTGACATTCGAGATAGCCGGCCAAACGAAACTAACCAGATCGAAAAACGTGCGCAATTTACGTCGCCACGCCGCCTGCATGTTGGTAAAATTGAGCCAAAAGTATCCATTGCTGTTTTTACCATTCTTCGACAATATCAAAAAAGCCTTCAATGACTTGAAACAAGATACCAATCAATTGTATAAAATAGAAATCGTACTATTTTTAGAAGCCATGCTTTCCATCAACAACGCATTCTGCGATTACGAACGCCAAAGCCAGTTCATCAGCGAAGTATTCGCAGAAGTGAAAAACTATTGGGCCAAGTTGAGTTCGGACGTGTTCAGCGATTACTCGAAATTCATCTCATTTATCGGTCTCGATAATAAATTATCCAACGAAGAGGACATCTACATGAAAAATCGAGGCGAACTTATGTACTGCGTTGATATAATCGTAGCCATAATTAAACGCTCATCTTGGCCCGAATCTAAAGAGAAAGCGATCAATGGAGGATTCGTCGTCGGTTACGAAGCAGATCAACCCATTTACAAGAATCCGGCCACCCCTCACGTGCTGGAAGCTCTCCCCGGAGTATTCTCGTTAATCAAAACCTTCCACTGTTTGTGGACTTCCGTAGGTAAATCGAAACTACACTCGGATTTCGAAAAAGTCCACGATTTAACGGAGTACGAATTGAAAGCGCTATTCGGAGGCCACCTGAATAAAAATACCGAACTTAATTCGCTCGATGCGTTACCCAGCAACGTCAACGGTTTCGTCAAAATGCAAAATTTCCTACTCTGTTTGTACGAATCGTGCTTCGCAGTGATCACCAAAGCTTGCCAGAATTTAGGCTACTTTTTCTACGAGTTGCCCAACTTCGCTCCTAGCTTCGCCGCCTCTGTGTTTTACAATATAGACGCGATTCCAGATTATAGACTACGAGTGTTGGTCAAACAGTTCATGAAACCGTTCATATACTGTTGCCCGGCTTCCAAGCACGATGCCATATTGATGCCTATTTTCGCATACTTCACATCCTACATGTACGAAAGACTGTCTAATAAATGGAAATATCTCAGGGAATGCAGAGAAACTGGCATACTCAAGGATGACGACCAAGAGGACAGTAAGGAATTGATCGAGGATTTTATTAACACGTTGTTATCGCGAGAATACATGGATGTTATTAAAGCTATGCTGCTCAAATTTACATTATCTGACCTTAAATCTTGTAATGGTGAGTATCAGCTGTATTAATAGGCACCCTTTTTTAAAATCTATTTCCCCTTATCTCTTAACACTGCTGCAACTGAGATAAGCCAAACTTCAAACAGAATCTTCCTTTATATATGTACGTTGTTTTTAATACGATCTTAATGACGTTCGTATTTTGAAGTACATACTTTCCCTCTTTTTATCGTAAATATCATTTAGATATGAATTTATGTACGCGTATTCGATGTACCTTTTTATCTACCTCGTGACGAGGTAAAAATGTAAATAGGTAATTAGGAATTTTTTTTCTTCGAAAATTTTTCACTAAAAAAACTGAAACCTTTAAATCATTTAACCCCCCCCCCCCCCAACAAAAAGAAACATAATTATTTTGATTTCTGTTAAAAACCAAAATTTTCACATTTTTGTTGAAAGACAAAATTTTCAATTATTGTTAAGAAACAAATTCATTTGATTTTCAACCAACCCCATAACATTTGAATTAAGGATAAAGTATTGATTTTTTTGATTTTTTTGTTGATTTAAAAACATAAAAATTTAATTTTTTTGTTTTTTTTTTCAAACATTTTTTTTTGAATTTTTATTGAAAAACTGAATTTTTAATATTTGTTGGAAAACATCTATTTTTTGGTTTATTTTTTTCTGGTAAAAATCAAAACTTTTATATTTTTATTGAAGAATTAAATTTTCAAATTAAAAAAAAAAAAAAAATTGGTAAAAGGTCAACTTTTATTTATTCTTTATTTTTTCTTTTGAATTTTCAATTAGAACATTTTTTTCAAATTTTCGTGAGAAAACAAAATTTTAAATTTTTGTTTCGGAACCAAAAACCAAACTTTCAAATTGACTTTTCTTTTCTTTTTTAAAAAAAATTAAAAAATTATTTGAATTTTTGTGGAAAAACAAATTTTTAAATTTTCGTTGAAAAACAAATTTTTAAATTTTCGTTGAAAAACAATTTTTTAAATGTTTTCCCAAACACAGTTTTATCCAATTTTTCTTAATTAATTATTTTTTCGTTGGAATTTTCATGTTTAAAAGTGAAAGTTACGTTACACTTTTTTTTTTTTTAGAAAACAATGATTTTTTATTTTTGATACAACTTTTCTAAACAATTTAATTTATGGTGACGAATAAATATTTAGATGCCTTCTAAAACTTTTTTTTTTTTGAATTTTTCTTAAAAACAGGAAAAACAAAAATATTTTAATCTTTTGTGAAAACCAAAATTTGAATTTTTGTTGGAAAGTTTTTTTGCATCTTTTTCAAATAAATAATTTTTTTGAATTTTTGTTGAAAAATAATTTTCAAAATGTTTCAAATTTTTGTTACCCTACTTTTTTTAAAATGTTTTGTTAAAAATGAAAGTTCCACTTTTATTTAATAACCATATTTACAATTTTAAAAAAATGTTTTGTTAAAAACGAAAGTTCCACTTTTATTTAATAACCATACTTACAATTCTTTCTTTTTAAATAATCTTATTTTAGCTAAGAACCAAATTTTTTGATTTTTTCTGATTTTTTTAAAAATTCTTAATAAAATAATAGTTTTTATTGGATTTTTGTTGAAAAACAATTTTTAAAGAATTTTCCTAAACGCAAAATTTTCAAATTTTGGTTGAAAAGTTTTCAATTTTTATTTGAAAAAATCCAATTCTCGTAAAAAACAAATTTTTCCCAAAAACAGAAAAAAATAGACTATAAACTTTTGATAAAAACCACATTTGGTTAAAAAACAAATCCGTTTAATTTTATTTTAAATCTGAAATTTAAAAATTAAAAAAAAAAAGTATTATAAAATAAATTATCTTAACTTCGTTAAAAATCAAAATTTTCAAATTGTTTATTTAAAAAAAAAAAAAAAATCGTTAAAAGTGAAATTTTACATTTTTGTTTGAAAATAAAATTTTCAAATTATTTATTGAAAAAAAATTTAATTTTTTCTTTTTTGCTAAAAAATGAAATTTTACATCTTTGTTTAAAAACAAAATTTTTATTTTTTTTGAAAACATCAAATTTTTTAATTTAAAAAATCTAATTTTGAGGACAAACACACCTTTTGATTTCTTCTAGAAAAAAATTTAAATTTTAAAATTTTAAAGTGTTCTGATCTTTTTTTTGAAAACGATTATTTTAAAAATTTCATAATTATAGAATTTTCAGTTTTTTATTTTTGGTGTTTACCTAAAAACTTTTTTTTTTGTGAAATGAATTATTTAAATTTATGTTTGAAAAACAAAAATTTTCGAATTATTTATTGAAAAACAACTTAAATTTTTTTTTTGTTAAAAAAATGAAATTTTACATTTTTGTTTAAAAACAAATTTTCACTTTTTTTTTGAAAATAATAATCTTTTAATTAAAAAAACACCATTTGATTTCTTCTAAAAACTTTTTAAAAATTGTTAATTAAAAAAAAGTTTTTTGAATTGTTCTTGAAAAAGATTTTTTTTTAAAATTTTGATTTACACTTAATTTCCAATTTTCTATTGATAAATTTTTATTTTATTTTTTTAAATTCAAGTTATGTCGAAGATTTTTTTAAACTAAAAACTTGTTTTTTTTTTTTTTTTGTGAAAAACCAAAGTTTGATTTTTTTTGAAAACTACGAGTAGAACTCTAAATTTTTTTTAAATGTTTTTTTTTTTTGTTTTTTTTTCAATGATTTTTTTTTGGAAAACAAATTTTTTGAATTTTTAAAAAAGAAATAATTTTTGATGAAAGACAAAGTTTTAATGTTTTTATTAAAACCCTATTTTATTATTTTTTATTTTATTGTTGCAAACGGGAATTTTCAATTTTTTGTTCAAAAACAAATTTTAAAATTTTTGTTGATGAGTTCTAAATTTTGTTTGAAAAAATTCAATTTTTGTTTTAAAAATCTTTTTTTGTTAAAATTTTGCTAAAAATATATTTTTTTTGTTGAATAAAAAATTCGAAATTTTTGCTGAAACACGAAGTTTTCTAATTCTTGCTTGAAGTAAATTTTCGAAGGAAGCGAATTTTTGTTGAAAACAAAAATGTTTTTTTCAATCATAATTTTCAACTTTTTTTTCAATTTATGATTTTCGTTTGGAAAAAACAATTTTCTGTTAAAAATCCTACTTCCTGAATTTTTTAATGTTTATTGATATGTATTATTTTTTCAAATTTTGTTAAAAATCTTACCCTATTTTTAATTTTGATCGTTCTTTCAACAGTCGCCTCTCTTAAATATAGTTATTTATGCTAATACCACTTGAAAAGGCAAAACGGGAGGAGATAAAAAAATCGAAATTTTTAATATTTTATTTGCCCTTACGCTCCGTCAAATTGTAACCAATGACTTTATCACATTCCAGGTACGATCAATTCAAACGACGAACTGCCATCTCCAATGGGCTCGCAGACCAATCTGGCGTACTCGACAAACATTTACGAAAGTTTATCAGATCTTGGCGTAAAGTTCCTACGATACGAAGGGACACGTTATGGCATAATGAGTTTCATCCTGAGCTCGATTTCCTGGCTAGACAGCACCCATAGCTTGAAAGCCACCTTTAAAGTTCCAGTCATTATGAAGCAACTCTCAGCAGACGGAAACGTAACGCAAGAGTTAGCCGTACAAACCATAATTAGTCTATTGCAAGGGCTCCAGTTGCACGGCCAACATGACGGTAACCAAGGTTCACTTTTGAATTGTGCCATCCAAGTGTACCTTCTGGTGAGACCGCAGTACCCGCAAGTTCTGGAAATAATGAGCATGGTACCTGGTATCAACATGGACGATTTGCAGAAATTCGATCAAAAGGTGTTGAAAATTGGACCCCAGAGTAAAGTAGAGAAAGGTAAACGTTGGCGAAATTATTTTTACGTTTGTGTCGTCGATTTACTAACGACAGGTGTTTCTTTTCAGGTATGAGAGAAATGTTTAAAAAATTGGTAAACAATTTGATCGGTAAAAACATCGGACAGCTGTTTAAACGTAAAGAATCCATACGCGATTTACCTAGAATCGAGATAAATCGACCGAAAGGAGAAAATATATTAAATTTGTCTGGCAACGAGAACGATATTGGAATTGCTAATTTCTTTAAATGATTTCCATCCTCATATGGGTTCTCTTTCACTCCTCTCCTTTTTCCTCTAGGTCTCCTCCTTATGAAATTTTGTTATGTTTTATATATTTATATTTTGTAATTTCGTTTACACGCAGTCGACAATTTTTTTCAAATTTTATAGAATCTGAATATCGTTTAAAACGATTGTCGTTTAATTTTTTTTTTATGCTGTAAAATCAGATGGCTACGTAAAATTTAGTCGAAGAGATTTTTAAAAACATGTTGTGTTCTGAGAGCGATGATGATTTTTTAATTGAAAAAAAACATGTGATTTTTGTAATATTTTTAAACGCCATTCCTGGAATTTTTTAGTTTGTTTTCTGTGATTTCTTAAAACAAGTTATTTTAAAGGTGTAGTGTAAAAAGGAAGTGGAAACGAATGTTTATAGCAGTGTTGATTCATTCATTCAATAATCGAGTTGTGAAATTTAATATATGTTAGTGAAAATGTACCTAATGCATAATTAAGTTGTCGCCATGATTAAATAAGTTTGCTTGTCTCGAAATAAATTATGTCGTTTATTTATCATGTGTTATAAATTTTTAAGTGAATTTTTTTCATGTTCAGAACGGCGATGTGTGGCGTGAATCTGTAATACGTACAATTTAACTTATTCGTTACTTATTTATTCTTTTTTGTTCTTTTAGTATTTGAAATATAGAAATTTATACCCGCGTTACAATCGTTTGTGCTTGCTCTAAAATTAAAATATGTCAAAGCTTGAGCCTCGTCCGAGCGAATTTGGATTTTTGTAAGAAGTAGACTTCATAATTTTCAATAATTTTGGTAACGAATTACTCTTTTTCGAAAATTAACTTTTTT